>PTEX01000325.1:163407-219354 GCA_003342815.1 Eudromia elegans
GCCGGCCGTGTCCTGCAGGAAGCGATTTGCTCAGCCTTGGAGCCCGGGATGCCACCGTRCTTGTGAGGGCCGCCCGGCCCCATGCTGGCCCTTCAGGGTCATTTTCCAGCACCTAGTTTGAAGGTCAAACCTTCAACCTCCYAGAGCAYRGAGCAGGTTCCCCCTGTCCTTAACRGTGCCCGCAGGCAGCCGTGCTCGGTGGTGGTGTTGGTGCTGGCCCTGAGCTCTCATTTTCTTCCTTCCATTTGCAGCATATGGCACTAGGGCCTCCTGCGCYACGCGGGCACGGGGTGCTGAGCGCTGCGTTTGCACTGGCAGCAATGGAGCAAGAGGGTGAAACCAGAGCAGAGCAGCCGTTTGAGAGGCATCTGGGCGTTGCAGAGGGTGGGCAGAGGGGTTTGCCGCGTCTGCGGGCAGAGCTTTCCACGTCCTCTCTGCAGGGCTTTCCCTGGGATGGCTTAAAGTAGGGTCTGGGTCCCGCACCCTCAACAGTGCCCAGTCACGCTCTGGGTCCYGCACCCTYGGCGGTGCCCRGTSACGCTCTGGGTCCTGCACCCTYGGYGGTGCCCRGTCATGCTCCAGGTCCCGCACCCTCAGTGGTGCCTGGCAGTGCTCCGGGTCCCGCACCCTYGGCGGTSCCCRGTGACGCTSCGGGTCCCGCACCCTCGGCGGTCCCCGGTGACRCTCYGGGTCCYGCACCYTCRGKKGTSCCYGRTSACGCTCCAGGTCCCGYRCCCTCRGYGGTSCCCGGYRRYGCTCCGGGTCCYGCACCCTCGGSKGTCCCYGGTGACRCTSCGGGTCCCGTGCCCTCGGCGGTGCCCGCGGGCGCTCCCGGGCGCGCTGCAGCGGGCTGTGCTGTGCTTGTGTGCCGCAGGGCTGCAGCGGCAGGCGGTGCTCTGCGTGGAGCGGCTGGCGGGCGTCGTGGAGGAGAGGCACTGCGACGCGCGGAGCCGGCCCGACGACCAGCAGCGCCCGTGCAGCGAGGAGCCCTGCCCCGCCAGGTCCTGCTGCCCACGACGCCGGCACGCGCGCGGCCCGGCTGCAGCCGGCAAGGCTGGCGCTGAGCGGYGCTCCCGGTCCCTCCGTGTCCCTGTCTAAATAACCATCTCGGGCCACACAGTGCTGCGCTAATCCACCCAGCGCTCGCTCTGGGCACTCGCACCTTTGGGTGGGCTGCTGGGATCCCAGTTCYCCTGGGTGTGCTCAGGCCCAAGCTGGCTGCAGCGTTTGCCTCTCCCAGCTCCAAACACCCCAGCCTTGGGAGCACATGCGGCTCTGGGAGCCCGCGGTGGGGCCGTGCGCGTGGCGGACGCGCTCGTGCGCGCTCGCTGCAGCCTGAACGAGCTCCCCTTTGTCTCTTCCTAGGTGGTGGGTTGGCGAGTGGCAGAAGTGCTCCGCCACGTGCGGCGAGTCCGGCGTCGCGAGGAGGACGGTGCTCTGCATCCAGAGCGTGGGCATGGATGAGCAGAGGGCTTTGCAGCCCACGGACTGCCAGCACCTCCCCAAGCCCGAAGCCACCGCTCCCTGYCACCGGGACGTGCCCTGTCCCTCTCAGTGGACCGCCGGGAACTGGTCGGAGGTGAGGAAGCCCCTAGAGAGCAGCGCCATCCGGTTGCTTGCAAAGTGGGAGCTTCTGGGGCTTTTCTCCAGGCTGTTGTCACCAAACCAGGTCGAACGCAAAGGCGGTTGGTGGCACCGCAGGGTGCACGAGGCAGGTTGCGTTTTTTTCTCTATGAGTTTTCCTGTTTTCTCTGTCAGGGCGAAGGCCATCCTCAGTGCTCGGTGCAGGGAATTAGAAACGCACAAGGGCTTTAACACCCTCAGTGTATTTCCCAGCACGGCAAGTCTCCGCTGTGTCTTGGCAGAAGACCAGCAGTGTTTGGTGCTGGCTGAAAGAAGGTGCTGCGGGTGAGCCAGGGCCTAAGTGCACAGCACGTGTGCGCCTGTCACCACGTGGCCGTTAACTTGCACTGACCCATCGCTGCTCCCCAGACGCAGAGGCTGGAGCTTCCCGCCTCGGGAGCCGCTCCGCTTGGCTTCCCCRCACCCTGGCTCCTCCAGCCGAGCCGGGGGGAGCCGGGGAAAGCGCCCCCCGCCCCGCACGGTGACAGTCACGGTGAGGGCAGGATGGCAAGTGGCACAAGCAGCAGGACCCCCTCGTGCCCCTGCTGCGCTCAGGGGTCCGGCCGGCTAAGGCGGGCGGCTCTGCGGGAGCGTTCGCTTTGATTTGCCGTCTAAAGAGGCTTTCTTTGTGCCYGCGCAGCCGGCACGGGCCCAGCTGCGTTTGCCTTTGCTGCCGCGTCTCGGCCAAGCCCGTGGTCCCGCCGCGCTCCCCTGCCGCACGCAGCGCGCCGCTGAGCAGGGGGCTCAGAGAGAGCCGGAGCGGGGCGGCAAAACCGGGAGGGAAGGCCAGGGCCTGGGGACGGGCTCTGCAGCCTGTTCTCATTCTGGTGTTTCTATGAATCAGCTTAATTGCAAGCTGAGGTTTTTAACCAAAAAATCGTAACCCCTAATTTAAACAGCGGTTTCACAAAATGTTTAGTGTGGAGAGAACTATCAGAGGAGAAAGCAGAGAATGGGAATTGAGTTTGTTGCTAAGAAACAAAAAGAATAAAAATGCGAACAGAAACTTTGTAGAGCTAAAGGAGAGCTATTTAGAAATATTTGTCTAGAGGCCCACAGAGGCCACAACTGCACAGTTGAGAAAGAAGGCTGCAAGAGTTTAAAGAAGAAATCAAGAATTCCAAGTTGCCTTCGGGTCTGTGCTATGTATGGAGCCAGCACAGACTGTCACAATGGTCCTTTTTGGTTTTGTAATCTGTGAATCTGTGAACCCATGAAAAAATGTGCTGCAGATTTTAAGATGTCTAGTTTTTCTATTCTTCTTTCATTGTAAGTGAGAACCTCCTTTTTTTTTTTTTTTCCCCCCTATTTCCGCGGCCACTAATAAATAGAGAAATTTGAGTGGCCTGGAAGCTTTCCAGAAACATACTCCATTAATCCAGTGATAATGGAGGGGTTTATTGCTGTTGTATTGGCAGACCCTGACGCGGGAAGGGACGTGCGTGTGCCTTTCACCYGGTGCGTCCAGGCAGCACTGGGCATCCCGCTGGGCACTTTCCACAGAAGTTCTCACTGTGCTCTAAAAATGATTTGTTGTTTGTTAGTGTTTGAGCAGACGCATAGAGGAACATCCCTCTCCCATCTGCAGCCTCATGTAATGCAACGTGCAGCCCTCGTGCTTGATGTCAAACCTTCCTGCAGTCCGTTGCTGTTTYCCCTTTGAGGCTACTTATCTGTCTTGCCAGGAGCTTTCCTGGAAGCTGAGGATGAACAAGTCCTGTCCTCATTGCCCTGCAAGAGGCAGGGCACCTGGAAGCTCGCTGGGTTTCRCCTCTGGAGCGTTAGAGCCGCGTGCTGGGAAGTTTAGCTTGAGGAAGCTGTGGGAGCTGACCTCCAGGCCTGGGCGACCACGACGTGCTCTTGGGTGGGCAGTGGGACACAGAAGCAGCGCTGGGATCACCCCCACGCCTCCTAGGTCTTTGCTGAGCAGGAGAAGCCCACAATCCTGCCGCCAGCCCCAGCAGGAAGGGAGCGAGGGCCTGGCCGCCACGCTCAGCCACCCCACGCGGTTCTAGGTGTGTAAGCCTGTGTCAGAGAGCCCYTCTCGTTGCTTTGCTTGGATGCCCGTGCTTGCGAGTTATCCCCAGAAGCTTCCTCTTGTCAAGCCGTTCCCCAGCACAAGTTCACGTAGGGCGGAGGATGCTCTTCCCGCTCCTCKTGCTCCTCAGGCTCTCGCAGCCCGGCAGAAGGATTCCCAGTCTGTTAAGGCTCCGTGGACAGGCAGGCCCTGGCACTGTGTGCACGTGTGCGCACAGACACGTGCACACGCAGCCGGCTGGCCTCCCCAGCCCGGCAGCTCAGCAGAAATCCTGGCGTCCTGTGTCCACCTTAAACTCCAAGTGCCAGGCGCTGGCAGCCTTGGGTCAAACCCTTGCCTAGGCCAATGCAYTTTCATCCAAATAACAGGCGTTCCTGCAGAAAGCCTCTCTGCTGGGTTTGTCTGATGCCTTGGTTGGTCTTGTTAGCTGGATTTTGTAAAGCATTTTGATATATGTGACTAACGCTSTAAGCATCTGTCATAGCAAATGTAGCAATCTGCGGTTGTGCGGCCCACATGTGATATTTGTAGCACTATTATTTACTTATGGAGCAGAAAATCTCCCTGTCCTTCTTTCCAGCTTGTGGGTTTCTTTTATACTGAGCAATGTCAAAGAGCCCATTGTGGTGAGGACGGGGGAGTCCTCGACAAGACTTCTTATTGACCCTTGTTTTTTCTTCTTTCATTTACTAGGACAACACCCATGTTATTATCCCTTCCTTAAAAAACCTCCTCTAGAAGAAGTGCTGTAATTCATGGCAATAGGTCGCCCTAAAAAGACTTATTAGATCATCTTATCCAATGCCCTTCAGAGTGTCTATCTCCTGGGAAAATTGCTTGTGGCTGGAATGCAGGTCAGGGATCACCATGAGCGAAGTATCCTGCAATGTATACRCTGCACGGAGAGGGTCTTTAATGGGGGAACAGCACGGAACCAGGCCCATCCAGTAATTCATAGGTTATCAGATACCTCAGACCTGACTTCCAGAATCACGGGGCAGAGTGTTCAGCAAAGCCCCCAGGAACCCGACAGTTGCACGAGGTGCCATTCCCACGGTATCCTGAGCTTGGCTCCTTCTCMCGCCACGCTCACAGAATCCGTGTGATTTTCTGTCCTGAGTCTGCCCTGCTCTCATCCCTTAAATTCTCGTTTCTCTTCCTTTTCCAGTGTTCAGTGACATGCGGAAACGGAACACAAAGGCGCCCTGTTTTCTGCAGCAACGATACACGAGCAGCTTGTGATCCTGCCCAAAGACCAACCTCGGAAGCTATTTGCTCCTTGCAGCAGTGCCAGAGGAAATTAGAAAACCCCAACACTGACTGGTCTGGCAGCGGGTCTTCCAGCAGAGAAATATTTAATGAAATACATTACATTCCCAATAACCATATTGCTAAATTTAACCCCTTTATTCCAAATATTCCAGAGTCCAATGACGTCAATATCATAACTGAGCAGGACTTTTCATCCAGGAAGGGAAATTTCTTTGTTGATGACTTCTATTACGATTATAATTTTATCAATTTCCATGAGGATCTGTCTTATGATCCACTCGTTGAAAAAGACACGGAAGGAGCGGGCCCAAAGCCGGAGCTGAGCACCAACAACGTGGAGGGTGCTGGGGAGGCGCCTGCCCGTGACCTGCGCACCCCGCAGCCGGCAGCAGCGAAGGAGGAAAACGCAGCGAGCAGCGAGGCAGCCGCTCCTGCTGCTATGGGGCACGGTGAAGAGGAGCCGGAGCCGGGGGGCCCGCGCGGCGACGACCTCCCCATCGTGGCCCCGGAGCACGGGGCTGTCGGGACGGCCGCTCCCGGCTACGCGGTTGTCTACGGTGCAAGTGGCGAGAGGGGAGAAACGCTGAGGCCTCGCTCCGAAGAACTGCCGTCCCTTGAGAAGCCTCCCRAGTCTGTAACCATTCCTGGTAATCTGCATCCCGGTACCACCTGGAGAGCCGTGCTGACCGGCACCGCCTCCGGGCAGGACGCGCCGGGCAGCGGCCTCCCCACCGCGTCCCCATCTCCGGCCATTCCCAGCCTGCCGATGCCTGCRGGCAGGGGCAGCACCAGCGGGGACGATGCCTGGGACGAAGTGGAACACTGGGATGAGCTTGGGAGCAAAGARGCAGAGCATGCAGGTACAGAGCTTCCTGAGGCCACGGGCAGCAAGGAGCATCCCGGGGCTGGCACTGCTTGGAAAGGCTAYGGAGACTCCCGTGAAAAGGGTCTTGTCCTCGTCAGTGACGGTGACGATGGCACCTCCGGCCCCAGCGAGCAGGAAACTCGGGCAGAGAGCGCGGCAGCAGGGCAGGCTGCGAGCACGGAGCCCGCGCCGGCGGCCCGGGAGCCTCCAGCGCCTCCCGCCGCCGCACCCAGGGCTGGGCAGGCAGCGGGGAAGGGCAGCGAAGAGGCCGATCCCGGCACAGTTCCCCCTCCTGGCTCGGGCAGCAGCGAGCCGGGCGCTGGCAGAGCCCCCGCAGAGCCCCACGGTGCCACCGCGCTGCCCTGGGCCGCCCTCGTCACCACGGTGGCCTCCCCGGCAGCAGCGTCCTGGCCGCCCCGCGCGCCTCCCCAGCTCACGTCCAGCGGCCTGRCCCGGCACGCTGTCCCCACGCCGCTCGTGCCGGCGTCCTCGTACCCAGGCCCTACCGCACGGGCAGCAGCAGAGCCGCCCGCGGCGCCAACGCCAGCGCGCGGGGCCGAGCGGGGACCGGACGGCGCCCCGGGGGCTGTGGACGYGGAGCCCGTGTCCCCGCACGCACAGCGGGTCTCCAGCGCGGCCCYGCTCGGCAGCGCCGCTCCGGGGCAMCGCTCACCACACGGGACCCCRTGGACACCAGGCTACGGCGACGGGGAGCCCGGGTTACCCCAGGCCACCCCCAACCCGCAGTGGCCCTGGGAGGAGGAGACGATGGAGGAGGAGATGGGGAGTTCCTTGCGCCTGCCATCGACCACCCCAGCAGCCACCGCGGTGCCCAGCTGGGAGGTTGGCGCCTGGAGCGAGGTACGTGTCGGTCCCCGTTGGAGGTGTCCCCCGGCCGTTGTGCCGGGACGAGGCCTGTTCCGTCCGCAGGGCTCATCCCGCGGCGTTCCCGCTGCTGCTGCCCAGGCTCCCTGCGTTCTGCAGAGTCGGCGGCGCCGGCAGCCCCGTGCGCTGCAGACGCGCACGGCCSGCTGCTCCTGGCGGTCTGCAGGGGCCACCGTAAAACACGCCACAAAATGACAGAAATTAAAAYGTCAAGTGGAAAGTACCTCAAGGCTGCAAAGCACCTGGGGGAAGGGGCTCTGCTGAGTGCGGGGAACGTGATGTTATCAGTAATTAGCAGCTATCGTTTCCCAGCAGGGCTGTCCTGTGGCGGCTCTCTGCAGAGCACTTGCAGTGGCAGCTTAATGGCTTACACAATTCGTGCTGATGGGGTTTTATCAGAAAGCACAAAAATAATAAGCCCTCAGTGTCATGGAGCACTGGAGACCGTTCATTAGGAGAATCTTTTTAGGAGTCTGCACAAAGGAGCCAGTAGCTTTGAAGACAAGACTCGTATCAGCCRAACAGAGTCACACATGTGAGCTTTGTGAAAGGGCCCTGAGGATCCTTCAGCTGCTGCCCACGGAGCCGACAAGGCTCCATTCAGAGCACTCGAGTAAATTGTGCTCTCAGTTACAGCCCTGCAACAGGACTAATTTCACCGCTGTGACAGAGCTCTGCCKTGGTGTAATTAAGGCAGGACATTCTGAAAGGCCTGCAAAGGCTTTCAGGATGCATTGGCTGCTACAGARTAATTCAGATCAGTCTAGAAAGCAAGGGTGAATCAAAAAAGAGGGTGGAGATGCTGCCTTTCACATGGAGAAAAGCCTTTCACCAGGGAAAGCTCTACCTGAGCTTTCAACACCAAGAAAAAAGCAGACTGCAGGAACTGTAAGAGAGAGCTGAGCATGAAGGAAATGAAACAYATGTTTAGAGAGAGCAGTTAAATAACTGCAGCCACTGGTGCTAATTAATAGAAATCTATCGATTTAAGAGCTAAAGTTACCCTCGCTGCCCAGAAAGCAGCATCGCTGGAAACCTTCCTGGCTGYGTAGGGTTGTGTGGCCCTGCTGCACCATGACCCCCGTTGGTTTTATTTGCACCCCCCATCTCCACGGAGCAAGCAATGAGCCAAGCACGTTCCTAGCAGCGTTCCTGCCGGAGCACCGGGTTTKGCGGACTCCTGCGGGACGAGCGGCGGGTGAGCCGGTGTGGGTGGTGGAGCGCAGCGTCTGCCCTGTGTTGCAGTGCTCGGCCACGTGCGGAGTGGGAGCCATCTGGAGAGCCGTGCGCTGCAGCACGGGCAGCAGCGGCGACTGCGTGGCTGCCAGCAAGCCTGTCCCTGCCCGGARGTGCTCCCTGAGGCCGTGTTCCTCGTGGCACGTGGGGAACTGGAGTAAGGTGAGCACGAGCACGCACCCGGGCACGGTGTTGCCCTTCGCCAGCGGCAGAAACRTGAGAGCAGCACAGCGGGTGCTCCCTGTGTGTGCTTGCCCCTGGCTGCCAAGGGCAGAGGGTGAGGTTTTGTCCTGGCGAGCTGCTGCATAGGGGGTGCCCGCTTGCATTTCCYGCAGGGTTTGAACTGTTTTGTTCTGCTGGATCTTTTTATTTTTCCTGCTCTTGGGATGGTTAAAAAGCCAGGAATTTGCAGAAGAAAGGTTTGAAACTCTCTGAAAAAAGTCCTTGGGAAGCTGCCCTAGCAGGAGACCTTTGCAGCCAGGCGGGGTGAMTCCGCTGAGGTTAAACACTAGGGAACAACCTTGACTTTTCTGGGTGGCCTTCATTTCTGAGATGCCTGGGTGGGAAACCAGCCTGCAGACTGTGCTGCCACTGCAGCTGGAAGCTGAAGGCTTTCAGAGAGCCGGTAGTGACTGATTCAGAGCTCCAAGGAGCAGATTCTAGCTTGGACTAGATAAAGTGGTGAAATCGAGCACTGCCTCCATACAGATAGGGACAGAGCTTGTCAGTCCATTTCTTCAAGCTCCGCGTCAGTTCCCGTTGCCAGAGGGATTCGCCCGGACGCGCTGTCTACGGCCTCTCGAGCGTGGTTTCTCTCTCGCTTCCGCAGTGCTCCAGGAACTGCGGCGGGGGCTCCAGGGTGCGGGACGTGCTCTGCATGGACACGAGGGAGCAGCGGCTCCTGCGGCCCTTCCACTGCCAGGCTGTGCTCCCGAAGCCGCCCGCGCGGGCGCCGTGCCGGAGCCAGCCCTGCCTCCACTGGTACACGTCCTCCTGGAGAGAGGTGAGGGGCCGCGGGCCAGCACCGGTACCGGGCACGGCAGCGGGAGCGAGCACGCGGACCCGCCTGGCTGTTTGCAACGCTGCCGGTAGCTCTTTGCAAATATGTGCAAGACCAGGGACCTGTTTGTTGTCTTTCACCAAGAAATGACCTGCAAGGTCATGGTGAGCACCCATTTCATCCCAGGATCTGGAGCTGGAAGCAATAGCAGAGCTAGATCTGTTTTCTATGTGGCCCCTCACTTGCAACTCGGACGTCAAGAGCTGCACAAAGCCAGAAGCAAAGGGCAGTTCCCATCAGGTTGTACGCACAGCCCCCGTCCCGTTGCACACACAGCTCCTGTCCACTTATACACACAGCTCCTGTCAGGTTGTACGCACAGCCCCCATCCCGTTGTACACACAGCTCCTGTCAGGTCACACACACACCTCCTGTCCACTTATACACACAGCTCCTGTCAGGTTGCACACACAGCCCCTGTCCGCTTGCACACACAGCTCCTGTCAGGTCACACACACCCCTCCTGTCCACTTGCACACACAGCTCCTGACGTTGCACACACAGCTCCTGTCAGCCCCCATACGTTTCCCAGCAGGGAGCTCGGCACACACAGTGGGCTTTTGACATGTGTGAAACTATGGGATCACTCAGCCTCAGAAAACAGCAAAGGGCTTAACCAGCATTTGCACTGACCCAGAACAGCCCCTGACCCTGAGCATTTGCCCCAGAGAGCTCTGCTTTTGTAGCTCCCTGCAGCACCTGGTTAGGAGGACGCAGCCGTCAGCGGTCGTTATTGCATGCAGCTGCTTTTCAGGRACCGGTCAGCTGAATAAAGCAGCAGAGCACCCTGAAGTGTGTGATTCACTCTGTGCTCCTGCTGCCAGGTACCTTCCCAGTGCAGGTCATTTGTGACCAGGCACCCTGCTGGAGTCAGCCAGCAGCTTGCATGCCTGGCCGCTTGGCTTCCCGTTGGGATGACTCGCTTTTCCCCGCGCAGTGCTCCGAGTCGTGCGGCGGAGGGGAGCAGGAGCGCCTGGTGACGTGCCCGGAGCCGGGGCGCTGCGAGGAGGCCGTGCGGCCCAACAACACGCGGCCCTGCAACACCCACCCCTGCACCGCGTGGGTGGTTGGATCCTGGGGGCAGGTGAGCAAGCGCCGGGTGCAGAGCGACGGTTCCTCCTGTGGGATCTCCTGTCCTCGGTGTCCTTGTGGGAAATGGCTTTTCCGGGGGGTGGCAGTGGCAGCCAAGCTGGTGACGTGCCGCCGTGCTGGAGCGCTGCCGAGCCGTGAGCGSGCTGGGATCGGCACGGCCGGGCTCACGGCGGGCACCGCTCCCTGCAGTGCACGGCCACCTGCGGCGGGGGCGTCCAGCAGCGCCAGGTGAAGTGCATGGACACCAGGACGGGGGCGGCCGAGGAGGACAGMGGCCTCTGCGAGCACCAGCCCCGGCCCGAGAGCACGCGCAAGTGCAGCCCGCAGGACTGCGAAAGCACCGAGGCGAGTAAGTGAGCGGGGGGCGCCGCTCCTCTGCTCCCCAGAGCTCCCGGGAGCCCTTTGGGGGYCTGGGGGATGTGGCACAGTGTGGGTGTCGTTGTGGGGGTTGCTGCAGTACCGCCCGCAGAGCGGATGGAGGCTGTGTCCCCAGCGAGCATCTCCGTTCAGTTCCTCTCAATATTAGTGCAGCTTTGCTTGTCCTCTGCATATGGATCCGGGGGGTATTTGTTATTTCTCATAACTGCCTGCAGCTTTCCAGGCCGGGGTGGCTCTGCCACCTCAGGCCGTTGTCCCACAGAGTCCAGCCTGGCTTGGCGGGCAGGGACTTAGGCTTTGGAAGCTCGTGGCCTGCGTGCCTTGCACAGACGGGTGTCCGGGTCCCGTCGCAGGGCTCTGAGCGCGGAGGGCTCGACCTGGGTTTGTCGTTCCGCTCGGGTGAAGCTGGTAGAAGCGCAGCGAGACRCCYGGGTGCTCCCGTGAGGCTGCCGCAGCCCCGGGGGCGGRAGGTGCCGGCACGGAGCAYGGCTGGAGCCGCYGGAGCCGCGCGGCCCCGCTCCGYGCTGCGGTTCCAGGAGCCGTCCCACTCCCRCYGCACGGGCTCGGCAGCAGCCGGGGCGCTCGGCAGGGCTGCACCGTCCAGGCTCGTGTAGTGACAACCGCCGAGCTTTACCACCGCATATATCGGGACACGGAGCGGTGTAAGGAGACGTGGCACCCGGCTGTTTGCCATACTGTGCGCTAAGGAATTTTGAGTGGCACGCTGTTAGCTGGCACTGGAGGGCTTCCTGTGCACGGGACCTGTGTCCTTTTGGTCTGCTGCGCCGTGCTGTGMAATGAGCTGCAGGGCACGCAGAACGCTGGCCCTTTTGGGGTCCACTGACGGCAAGTGTTTCCTCAAGCCGAGTTCAGATTCTTTATTTTCTTCTCCCTGCTTTTCAACATGTGAATCCTTGAGGTTAGCGTGGAGGAGGGCGCCAGCAGGAACTGCCGGTGCTGCCAGAGGCTCAGTTGCTGCCAGAAGCTCAATTGCTTTTTCCAGGGTCTTTTTCCAAGCCCTTTTCACCCGCTCACCCGCAGCTGCCCCGAACCCAGCCCTTCATCTGGGCACGTTCGGAGTTGGGGCTTTCCTGGGCTTCCCYGCCTGGGATGAGGCAGTCAAGCTCGTCAAGAGCTGTTCCATCCCCACACCCTGGGGTGCCTTTCTGTTTAAATGTTAAACGAGTAACCAGAGGGAAGGCAGGAGGTTGGGATGCAGGGKGCAGCCAAGGAGAGGAAGTGAGGGGATGTCTCCCGAAACCTGATCTGCAGCGTTAAATCCTTGTGGCCCAAAAGGAGCGCAGTCATGTGGGTTTTGGACTTGCTGCTGTGCCAGAAACCAGGGCCGGCTCCGGAGTCAGCGCGTGCAGGGCGAGTCAGGGTGCTGCTGTGCAGAGAGCTGATGGCAGCTGCGGCAGGGATGGCGACCAGAGGGGCTGAAAAGGGGAAAGGAAAGGGCAGGAGGAGAGTGACCTGCTGGCAGCAGCGCCCGTGTGGGCGGATGAGCTGTGCGGGCAGCCAGCGGGAAGCGGAGRACTGGAGCGGAGCTCACGAGGAGCTCGCTTCGTGGGGGGGCCGGGAGGCAGCGGGATCGGGGCAGCGCGGGAAAGGCGCTCGGCGGCGCAGGGAGCGTTTCCTGCCCGAGCGGTGTAAAGCTCCTTCAGCTAACCCGTATGGGAGTGGGAACGTTCCAGCCATCCGAGCTGCCGGAGAGCTCCTGGGGCTGGGTGTGCTTGTACCAGCAGGAATGGGGACAGGAGGGGCAGGTACGTGCAGGGGCCCTKAGGGGCTGCAGCGCAGCTCTGATGTGTCCTTCGGAGAAGGGCAGCTAGATTTAATTGCCGGAATAAGCCCTCTCCCCATTGCAAAGCTGCTTGAGGCACAAAGCCCCGGGACACAGGACTTTCCAAGCAAGCAGGGGCTGAGCGTGGGAGATCAGGGGACAGGGCGGTCCCTGAGGGTCAGGGACAGGTCTGCAGAGGTGCCTTGGGGACTCGGTTGTTCCGGGTGGGCCAGGCAGACTCGGCTCGGCTCCCGGCCGGGGTGCAATCCCGGTGCCCTCCCGTGTTGCAGGTGCCGGCTTTTCTGCTTCCCKCTTCTGGAGCTGCCTGGCAGCAGGCAGAAATCGCCACGGGCTGCAAGGGTTAACGGCACTTAGAGGACCAGCGATGTAGCSAGTGGATCAGATGTCACTGATAATAGCATGTTAATTGTTAATCAACCTTATCTCTTTAATGTGTCTGGAAAAGAGCTTTCTGTCTGCCCAGAAGGAAACATTAAACCCCCAGGAGTTCTCTCTGACAAAAAGCGACCTCGGAGCTGTGGCAGCGCGGGGCTCGTGCCGCCCGGGGCGGTGGAGCAGCGCGCGGCCCTGTGGCGTGGCCCCGTGCACGCACGGACGGCGCGGCGGCACCGGCGCATCCTGCTGCTCCCGGCGCTCCTCGGTCGGCGTGGCCCCGTGCATGCACGGACGGCGCGGCGGCACCGGCGCGTCCTGCTGCTCCTGGCGCTCCTCAGTCCATGCAGCCCTGCGGCGTGGCCCCGTGCATGCACGGATGGCGCGGCGGCACCAGCACGTCCTGCTGCTCCCGGCGCTCCTCGGTCCGTGCGGTGTGGCCCCGTGCATGCACGGATGGCGCGGCGGCACCAGCGCGTCCTGCTGCTCCCGGCACTCCTCGGTCCGCTCGGCTCCTGTGTCGGCCAGGCTGTTGTGCAGGGGCAGGCAGGTTGTTGTGCAAAGGAGCTGAGGCATTTTGGCACAGATCTGCCTCGAGGAAATGTTGGTGCTTTTACAAGGCTGGACATAAACGAAAGCGAGTTCTTTCGCTTGCCCCGGTCACCTTTATTCGCGGGAGGGAGAGCCCCTCTGCAGCGCTGCGTGCTYGGGCTTCGCTGCGCTCGTGGCCAGCACGAGGGGGGTTCCCCCGGAGAGGGGCAGAGCCGGGGGGACGGGTTTGGTCTTTGTCACGGCCGGGCCGTGGATCTGCAGCCGCAGGATGCGGGGCTGGAGACCGGGGCGAGCGCGGCGCTGAGGACGGAGCCGAGCCGCACGCGGCCCTTCCGGCTGCGGCTGCGGARCTTTTCCTCCTGCAGCCTCTTCTGGGGAGGACGGAAGCGTTTCCTTCGAATTCCTGGAATTGGCCCCAGCGCCGCGTGACGAGCAGAGCTGCCCGGCGCGGCAGCTGGTCTCTGTGCAGGACATAGGGCTCGGAGGACACGGCCACCCGTGGCCACTGCGACTCCTGGCCATTCAGTTGCTCCTTTCCAGCCYGCAGGGAAGAGTTTCCTTCTCTTCCTGGCAGCCGCTGCGTTGCGGCGCCGCGAGGCCCGGGACAGTCCCGCGGGAAGGCCGGCGCCTCGGCCGAGCTCCTCCGGAGCCGCCGAAGGCCTCGTCCCCGTCCGGTCCCGCTGCTGTCATTGTGAGAGAGGTTCGGTGGCAGGATGGGTGCCGGGAGCCGCGCGGCGCCCGTGGGGACCAGGACAACTGGATGTGGAAGTGTCTGCGGGCAGGAATGCTCAGGCTCCAGATGAGGAATGCCGTAAGAGCTCCGGCCGCTCCCCGGGGCAGGAAACGCCTCCTGGAAATCCAAACATCCCCCCCTGCCAAGCTGCGAAGAGGAACCAGCGTTTTGCATGGCAGGAAGTCACAGATGTGCAAATCCGCGAGCAGAGGCTCCCGGACGGGCATGAGCACAAACTGCAGCCCTCCCCGGCGCTGGAGGGGATCTTCTTGGCGCGGGATTAATGACCTCCGCGCGGATTCGGATGTTTATGTTTGGAGAACAAGGAGACTATCTGGAAATGAAGTGCGATGATACCAGCAAAACGCAGCCTTGCTCTCTGTGAGCGGTTATGATCRTGTGGGACTTAAACACGCAGATAAACAGGGTAGAGCTTAAATGTTAAAGGCACAATCAGATGGGTTTTAAAAGAGGCAGAAGAAGAGATCAAACTTAAACAAACGTCTTGCTGGTAATCAGCTCTCCTCACTTAAAGAAGGTCAGAATTAATTAAAAGCAGAACCCTGTTATGTCACTAGGTTATGAATTAATTGGTGATTGCACAGATGTTATTTTTAAACGTGCCGATAATTTTGCAACTGCGTCCAGCTGTGAGCAAGGAGAGATAAGGAGAGATAAGGCTGCCTGTGTCCTCAGATGGCTCCGGCACTGGCGYGTTGTCCCTGGCCCATGGATGAGCCCTGGCCGCGTCCCGGCACGCCTGGGATGGGCGCTTTGTCCCGGACGAGGCTGAGGGCCACAGCTCGACTCGACCTCCCTGTGTTCACAAACCTGCGCCGGGAAGTTGATCGTTCCCTGGCCTGGAAGCGAATGCCTAGGTCTGCACGGCAGCAGCTTAAAGGAAGTTCAAAGCGACTTCCTCGCCAACTTGAAAAAACAACGCCAGCCGTTTGGGGTTTCACCTCTACGGTGCTGACTGAGCCCGGGGTTTAGCAGCTCTGCTTTAGGCTGTCTCGTTAGACTAAAACTTGGCATACACTTGAGACTGGAGCGGATGCTCRGATGAAGTGCTAGGCTTATAAAGAACAGTGTTAATAGACGAAATAACATGAAAAGGAKTAAATGAAAATTTGATTAATTCCTTCTGGGCCCTCCCTGAGGAATTCAAGTACCGGATAGAGCTCCCCAGGGGAATCCCYGCTTGGATTCCTAGCGGCACGTGGCGCGTTTTCCACGGAGCTTCCCTGGCTCCACGGACTTCCCTCCTGTTCCCTGTGCTCACTGCAGCGCAGCCCCAGCCCCAAGAGCATCCCAGCTCCGGAGCATCCCGGGAGCATCCCGGCTCCGGAGCCGCCGTGGCCTCCTGCCTCCCTCTGGCTCGGGATCGCTCTCAAGAGCAGCAATCCGGAGCAGGACAGTACCAATCCCGCGGGGAGCCCGTGTCTGGTAGGGCTGTGACCCGGAGGTCTGGCATGGGCCTGGGAAGGAGCTCACCTGGCCCTGGGGAAGGCGGCGGTGGGATTTAACTTACCCGTTTGTGCAGGAAGCAGGACGAGAGGACGCTGATGGGAGTTAATGGTGTCTTGGGGAATTTAACGGGGTCTGGGGGAATTGCAGGAGATCCTGGGGGCTGGAGACGGGACAGGTTTGTTGCTGCTTAAAGTGGAAACAGAGGAGATGAAAGACGGAATCAACCCCAAGCGCATGTGCCCAGCACCTGGGCCTGCCCGGCCACGGCCCTGGGCTGCGGGAGCCGCGGGGAAGGCCGGGGCGGCTGCTCCGGAGCGCTCCCGGTGCCGGCGCGCCGCCCGCCGGGCAGGGAAGGGAGGGGGTGCAGGGGTGCGGGAGGCACCGCGCTCCCTGTGCGCTCAGGGCTCGTCCCGCGCGCCACTAACGCTGTCCCCTCCGCCCCGCAGGCCCCGCGTGCGAGCGCGACCGCCTGAGCTTCGCCTTCTGCCGCCGGCTGCGGCTGCTGGGGCGCTGCGCGCTGGGCTCGGTGCGCGCGCGCTGCTGCCGCTCGTGCCTCGCGCGCCGCTGAGGCCGCCCGCAGCCGCGGGGAGCCCCTGCGGGCAGCGACGCCCAGGGCAGCAGGAGCCCGCGGGGCTCCCGCCACCGCTTATGGTGCTATCGTCCCCTCCCCTCCGCCCCTCGCGGTGTTGGCAGGCCAGCACGGAACTCTGACTCCTACGGTTATTTTTATATAGACAAAACGAGCATCTATCGTTCCGCCTGTGTAGCTGGCCATTTTGGTTAATTCTTGTTGTTGTTTTCCCTAACGGACTTGAAGCCGGCAGCCCTGTGCCCCTGCTTTACGTTGCAATGTTGATGCACTGACGCCCATCGCCCGTGCACGGGAGCCCGAGGGTGCCGAGGCTCCCGCCGYGCAGGGAGCGCCCCGATCCGTGGGCGATCCAGGGGACCGGTGCGGGGTGCCAGGCCCGAGCGGAGCGGGAACACAGCACGGGCCCTGCTCGGGTGCGTGGAAGCTCCCCGGGATGCGGAGGGGTGCGAGCCCCGCGCGGGAGCGGCACGCTGCTCCTCTCCTCCCGGCGGCACCAAGGGCAGCGTGCAGCCTCCAGGGGCAGGGGCTGGGGAGGGGGTTCTTTGGTGCTCCTACCAAGCTAAACACCTCCCTTGTGCTCGTGTAGATCCAGTTCGTTGGTGTTAGGGGATTGTTCTAGCTGGGATGTTGTCCGAGGAGCGGCAGCTGCCGGCTCCGTCCCGCCCGGGGCCCTTGGTGCTCCCGCGCTCCTCCCCATGGCCCAGGAGGGATTTGCTCCCGGCCGCTCCCCACCGAGGGCTGGGGCGTTTTGGCAGCGCTTCCTGTGCTGCTGCTGTCCCCGCTGCAGAACACGGAGGGCGTGTGGAAAGGGGGGACCCAGCACCTTGTGCAATACAGTCGTACAGCCCCGAGCGGATTTCTTTCCCTCTTCACTTGTGCTGTTGGAAACAACCATCACCCCAGCGGGGCAATTCCTGTGTGTAATTCCTGAGTAAAACCCAGCCCGTGACTTCTCCCCGTGTCCTGTTTCTTTCAGCGCCGTKGGGATTTTAATGTTTGAATTCACCCTGCTCCCCTCCTCGTTGGCGTCGCTGCCCCGCGGACCCATCCGTGCCCCCGGCTCTGCCACGGAGCAGCCTCCGGCCGCAGCGGGCTCTAAGGGTAGAGCTCAATCAAAGCGGGCGGCTTCAATTGAACACTTCATKCAGGGTAGAAACGAGGGGCTCGCGTTTTCCCCTCCCCTTGCAGAYACCGGGGGGCCACCCTGTGTGTTTATAGACTGAGAAACTTGTCCACCCTCGAGGCCCTGCCCCACGGGGACAGTATCCACCAGCCGGGTCACCACACAGTGTCCTCTCCCTAAGGAGGAGGTTCAGGAGGACCTGCCAGCACCAGGAGTAACCTCAGCTAACAAACACTAACTGATATCAAACAGCTCGGTTTAAACTTCTTGTCCCAGTGGTATTTTAGAATAAGACTTAAAGATGCCGGGAAGATACAAGATAGAAAAACAGATGTGAATAACTAAGCCCATCTTGCCTTGGGACATGAATGAGGTCTTAGGCCTTTCCTCCTGGTCTTGCTGCTTTCCTACCCAAACCAACCRCTTCCACACGGATCTCAGAGCGCTGTCCCGAAGAGCCAGGCCGGGTGCTCCGAGGGCAGGGATCAGAGGGACGTGCAGGGAATTGCAGCTGGGAAGCGTGCTGGGAGCGAGCAGCGTCCCGGGGGAAAGCAGCTTCCTGAGGAYGGTTCTCACGGGCAGACGCTGCGGAACGTGGGACTCAGCGATAGGGGCAGCGCTGAGAGCCACCTCCCCGCCCCAGCGGCAGCAGGGACCCGATAAGGGACGTTATCGGTGTCCCCAACGATGGCACCTGGGGCCGCTGCTGAAGGGGCGGGAAGAGCGAGCAGCGCCGCTTCCCRGGATGGAAAAGAAACAGTGGAGAAGAAGGAAGAGCCCCAGCCCCGGAGCTGAGCAAAGGGCCTGCGCCGAGACCTTTCCTGCACCAACGCTCCCCCTCGTGGGACACGCGCCCAAGCGCTCGCACCCGTTGGCGCTGAGYTCAACGATTCCTCACCTTCCCAGGGAGGACGAGCCCCTGGAGCATTCACTGTTTCACTGGGGGAGGCTCCGAAGCCTCTCCCAATCCAAGCGCGATCGATGTCTTGCAGTGACCAGGCTAGCGCACCCACAGGTGCTGGGGCAGAAGCCTCCCTCCCACTGTGCCCATTCAGCTCTCGTGGCTCCGCAGTGGATGTCAAACCTCCTCCTGAGCAGGAAATCGCTGCCTCCTCCTTCAGGGAAGGGYAGATTCACGGTCAGGTGAAACTGGCCCCGGAGAGGCGCACGCCGAGGGGAGCGTGCATGGAGCGAGAGCTGCCCCTGCTGCTGCTGCGGACACCTCCACGTCCAACGTCTCCCAACGAGGACAAACCTGTTGCTGGTTTCATGCAGTTCTACAAGCACCCGAAACTCCTGCAGGAAAGGAGCTCTAGAAGGTCGTTCTGTTGCCTGCCAGGAGAAGCTGTAGCTCATGTGCCTGAGGCCCAACAGAAAACGGAGCTTCTCTCGTCACCGACCCAGCTTCCACTTTGGAAGCAAATTAAAAAATTTAAAATAATAATAATCAAGAGAAGATTAGTGTTCAGAGAAAGCCAAATGATTTTCTCCATGCTGATGTTTTGAAGTCCTCAGGATGCTTTTGCTGTACAATAATTTTCCATCACAGATTTTTCCAGCTCCTACTTTGCACTAGCTAAACTTCTAYGCATCCAGCTCACCTTCACCAGTCAAACATTTCCTCTTTTAAATTAGGAATTGCCAGATGAGAACATGCCACTTCAAACACCACCACAGGGGCAACGGATGTCGCTGGGGCTCCGTAACTGGATCCACGCCATGTCAATGTTTTTCTAAACAGTAAAGATGAATGAAATGTTTCCTTCGCTAACAGAAATCAAAATCTAAGCTTAAAAAACATTTTAAGCTCAAAGTGATATTTYGGYACAAGAATCTGTTTTCCTTTTTAAAGTGTTTTAATTAAAACAAYGTAGAAATTTAACYTGTAAAACTMCATTAAYCTATTAGTCTATCAGAAGGCAACACAGACAATTGTTTTGGTTTTAATGAGATAAAATATTTTTCTGGACACTGGATATTACAAACTCTTAACATTATACATTCACTTTATTTTAGAGGCTAATTTATCATAATTTAAATCTATCTTATAAACATTTCTTTTCAAAAAACATGTGGAAGATAAAAAAGAACTCAAGTATTAAACTCAAGGCCTTGATCATCATTATTATTATTTTCTTTTTTCTTTTTTTTACAAAGCTTTAATAAACGTATCAAAATGAGAGCTCTGGTTCTGACAGCGCCTACTCGGGCTCGGTAACACACTGCTCCACAATCTCCCGCAAGTTGGGATTCTCCATCGCAGCTGCTACTCTTTCTTTATCATTGATTTGCTTGTTGACTGCAAAACATCGTGTAAAAGGTGAAGTCAGACGCAGTTCTACCGATGCACTACGCGTCCACTACCACCAAACCATTACAAACACAAGGCACTGCACGCAGGGACGTTTCCCAAACCTAAGGAACACCCCATTCCAGAAAGCAGGAAGGGCCGTTACACGCTGTGGCAACTTTCTTTGCCATTTGCTGTTTGGGTAGGGCTTCAAGTTTGCATGGTCTCTGAAAGGGCCCTGTGCGGGCAGACGTTTAAGGAATACTGCCTAAGCAAAGGATGGATTATGTTGTATAACAGAAGGACAAACGAGAACACAAAGATGCTCAAAGAAAAACCCAAAAGAAACACAAGCATCAGCAAATTTGGGAACAGAGACGAACAAAAGTTCAGTCACATAAGAATATGCACCACAGACCAACTATTTTTTCATGCTTTTCTGGTTGAAGAAAGGAATGTGGAATACAATGATAGCACGTCTTAATATCAAGAACAATGTCCGCGACAAAGTAATGGTCTGAATTTTTCTAGGTTTCATTTCAAGTCCCTTAATGGAAAGGACAGGGGGGTCTTCCCTCTCTGTAGAAAGATCACTAACGTTCAAGAACCAAGAAAGCCTGGGRCGCTGCCTGGACAAAGCTTTGAACCGCTACCCAAGACAGTGACTGGCTACAGTTCTGCAAGCTTTGCCCTAACTATCAGTGGATCTTACTATCTTARCTTCACGATACCAAAAACATACATTTCTCAGTCACGGTATTCTTCACAGTAATAATTCAGAAATCTATTAGCAATTTTCTTACACAACTCAACACCTGCCAGAAACAGGGTTTTTACAGGCAGTTTACGTTCACAGCACCGATGTGGCTTTTGAAACAGCCTCAGCTACACATGTCATTTTAAAGCTGTAACAGCGTCTTAGTTTCTGGGAAGGACAGTAATGTGCGAGAGGAGAAGGACTTCCCAAAGGGCACAACACTCAGTCTATTCAAGCTCTACGCATTCTTAAGTTCTACTTACTGTCCTCTTCAGTGGAATGTGTGCCCTCAGATATGTAGATTTCCAGCTAGAAAAGAGAGATCAATAAAGTTAAATACATACATCGATAAGTAAATATATTCACTACTTGAAGAACTGTAATTTAGACTTCTAATAAGTTCACAGACAATGAACTGGGATCAATGTCAGGAATTGATCTTAAGGCTTCAGTGCAGTGCAATCACAATCTCCAGCTCACAGTCACCAACTACTCTTCTCCAAAACTGCAGAGSAGTTTCTTCCTCATCACTATCAGCTGCTGTCGAAAAAAGAAGCAGGGTGGGAAGCAGGGTGGGAAATTGGCAGTGTTTTTCCACTGTGATCTCTGCAGACCACAATTCAGGAACAATTTGTTTCAAAATCACCAGAGTTGCACCAGAATTGCAACAGCCCCTTTTCACAAGCCAAGCACCCTTGAACAGACATCACACAGAACGGACTCCTATTAAGAGAGGCAACTGTATTTAGCAATTAAAGGCCTGTGAGTTCTTCCTGCACCTTGTCCAAGCATCTGTTTATGGATGCACACAAGAAATTTAAGCAAAGGAGGAAAGCAACATTAACTGCCACCAAAAGAGTGGAAAAGTTTTACCTTCAACACAAAGTTTTGCTTATATTTCACCCACTGATGAGACTAACATATATTCTTTTGCAAAATGGTACTGCAATACAACATTATTTCCTGTATGGGAAGAGACTATGAGACTAGAATCCTTAAAAGACCTAAGTCACCTTCATGCTTTTAAAAGGCCCGTGAACAATAAAAACAAAACAACTCAGACTCAAATCCAAGGAGATTTCATAAAACTGGAGTACTCAAGTAAAAGGGCTGTCCCCTGTTAGGGACAGGATCCTGATCAGGGTCAGGCCTAAATGTTGTTTACTTAAAAATTCCCAAGATAGAGGTCATAGAGAGATGTCCTCAATCAGTTCCTACTCCAAATTCTGCAGCTCTTCCGCACTATTGTATCCTGATTTTTTACTTTTTAGATTGTGACTATATAAAAGAGTGACATTCTCCCTCAATTATCCTGACTGACAAAAAGTACTAATCTTGTTTTCAAGGCTACTGACCCACATAGGATCTTCTATCTATACTGGATACTCTAAACGATATAGTAAACATAGTAGCTATTAATATTTCTTATTCACAGCACTTGGATATGTTGGAGAAAATGAATACCGCCTTCTGGCAATAGTATGACTTGGTTCCATCAAAATATTAGCTTTAAAAAACACTCTTCTCTCCACTGAGCAAGAAATTGAATTATCGGTGGCAAGAGATTTCTTAAAAGATGGCCTCTTTCARAAATTCACCAAAAAGAAATGTCTTTTGTAAAGAAAATGAAGAATCAGTTATTCAGCAATTCCTTCAGGTGCTGCACTGAACTGCAACATTCACTCCCTCCATAAGCAAGTAACAGGTTTTAGAAAAAACTTCTCCTCAGCTATTGCCTGCAAGTCACTTGACCCTGTAACAAGAGAGGGTCCTCTTTTAAGGAAAGCACAGCAGTTAACACATATTCATGGCTTTAGTGCAAGTTCTAGAGCAGATACTTTACCTTGTGTCTAAAAGGCAAACATCTCTGAAGTTTTATTCTTAAACAAAGGCCTGTTTAAAAAAAAAAAAAAARAAAAGTTTATGCTTGTCAAAATCAATGTTTGAGGTACATTTTCAGAGGATACATATTCACAATCAAAACCCACCAATACGGAATACTAAGACTGATCTTGTTCAGGTAAGCCATAATTAACTTTATATTCACTGTTACAGGCTTAATGAAACAGAGATCTTACCAATGAGCGTAGCTAAGGAACAATGAGGTACTGTTGGTGTAAACCTGATGATGACCAGATACTCCTCTTCACCTATCTCCTGTACTTCCACACAGCTTTCYGTCACCACTTCCAGTTCTTCCAAAGTATTGGGTTTCTCTGGGTCCCGGATAGTACGGATTATATCTAAAGCAGAAGACAAGAGACCACAATAAGGAAGCTTTCCTATAATTAATACATAATATTTTTTGTAAAGCTGTCACTCAACACTGTTTATTTCTCTCATCCTCAGAGAAGGCAGAGCTGAGAACAGCAGTGGTGCATTACCTCAGAAATTACATCAGAATTGGGCCAAYTGAAGCATTTCTTGTTCATTATGAACACGCTTCTTACACACCAACTCTAACTTGCTATTGCCTTTCCAATGCCAGTAGCAAACACAGATTAGAACATGTCTACTAAAGGATATATATCAACTTTAGATTTATGTGTGATTCAGTAGTACCTACAGACCAGATAAACATGTATGTGATAATTCAGGTAAGTTAGATTTAAAAACATCCTGAAACACACACAAACCTATTAATAAATAATTTTTCAATCCCATCTCCTTCCCTCCAGTTCCCAGCCTGGGCCTCATAGATATCATGTCAAGRAAATCACCTTGAAATAATCTTAAGGAAAGCCATGGCAAGAATAACACACTAATCCCTTTTTATCCGTATCAATGACGGGTAATCATCAAATGTGATCACTGCCTTAGCCTGTAAAAGGTGGGGATGAACTAAGTATAAAACTCCTTTATGGAAAATGATAAAGAGCACTGCGGTTTACATAGTATTTTTCATGCATTCTGGATTKGCTTTCATAATACAAGCAATCACATTTATTGTTACTATTTCCATAGATCTAAAGCCTTTAAAGTGATATTCGGAAGCTATAACATATGACAGTAGAGTACTGAAAAATAATACACGAGATAGTACATGAATCCAGTAAACTTAAGAACCTGAAAAATAAGATCCTGCATTTCAATATGTTTGCAGAATAATGTAGGATATAAGCAAACCCAGCGAGAGCCCAAGTCTGCACATCTCTACCACGCACCCGGCACAACCTGAAGAAAAAGTAATTCTCACAGGRAAGGCCATACCCTACAAGTTCCTGCTGTCTTCCCTTTCTGCTGTGTAGGCTGTTGTTTGCTCCTTAAAAGTGCATGCACAGACGTTTTTGCTCTAGATAATGTTACGGAAGTGATGTGGGTTAAGCTAGGCTGAAAAGTAAAGCAAAAGGGGAAGATGCTTCTAACTAGCTGCAGCAGCTGTATTTCCAGGGCAGCCCCACGACGAGTTCGACCGCAGCGTGCAGTGCGTTCCTAATGCAAGCGGCACACGCAGCAAGTGACTTCCGTGTCCCTCCAGGTGCGTGGAGAGCSCCCCGCTCCACCTGGAAAGCGGTGCCGCTGCTTTTGGAGCGTTCCTGCAATGCAGCTAGGAGGCCCGGGACAAGGGGCACTGGTGCTTCCAGGCGGGGTTTGGCCTGTGCCCAGGGCTCGTGTCCGCCTGGGCTTGCAGACGTGGCCTAACGTCTGCACGAGGGGAGCAGGCTTTGTTAGGACMGTTGTGGAGGCTACACAAGGAGAGAGAGTTTTTAGGACGGTTGCAGAGGAACTCGCCTCACCCTCCTGCATGGGCTATTCAAACCCTCTACACCTAGAGAACCCTCTCCATGGGGCTGAGAACCGCTTGCTGTGCAAGGCAAACTGCCATCATTTACACCATACAATAATGTGGTGGATGACAGAGCTTAACCCCATTCCCTACTTTTTAGAGGCGTTGCTGGAATGCCCCTGAAGCCTCCAGCGTGTTTCAGCTTCCTGCACCACAAGGACGGCACAGGGCTGAGCTATGAAYGTGGAGCCCACGGCAGGCGTTCCCGAGGCTGCGTTCCATGTTCCCGCTGCCCCCCCAGCTTTGTAAGGTATCCTGAGGGCAAGCAGCAGAGGAAGAGCTCGGCTTTATTAAAATGCTTCCTAGGAATTGGATTAATACCCTCATTCATCAGCCTGCTGAAAAGATACCTCACTTTTTCCACAGTTCTGCTGCTTTCTGTATGAACTTCTGGCCGGCCTGTCTGGCCAGGCTCGCACAGCTGAGCTGCCGTGCGTGTGCACCGCACACACCTCAGGCATCCCCACGTACACACGCTTCCTCCGTCCCTGGAGCATTTCTTCACTTATTTTGAATGTTTATTCTCTGTGAAAAGCCCCATAAGCAAAAGGGGAATCGCCCACTGCGCCAAGAGGGAAGCTAACGCTGAGGTGCAGACGCCTCTGCCCTACGCCCTCCAAGCAGCGTTCGCAGGGACGAAGCCGCTCCGTGTTTTACGAGAGAACTGCTAAAAACGGAGTCGTTCGGCAGCAGAAATGCCCGTTTTGCCGGGCCGGGGGGTGACCGGAACGAGCCGCCCTTCCAGCTGCACCCGGCTCCTGCGCCAAGGGCCCCTCACCGGTCCCGGGCCCCGCGGCCCCTCACAGGCCGCCCCCAGCGCCGCGACAGTCACCGTAAACCTCGAGCGCCTTGTCCTGCTCCATGGCCGGCGCGCGCGGGGCATGGCAGYCGCTACGGAGCCCGGAGTAGCGCAGCACCCGGCCCAGCGTGTGCGACAGCAGCGCCAGCACCAGCGACATCCTCCCGCTCCGCCATGGGAGAGCGCAGAACGGGCCCGCGCGGCCACCGTACCGCAAAACCCACCCCCGCCGCCGCCGCGGGAGCGTCCTCCCGGCGGGGGGCGGGGCCGAGGGTAGGGGGCGGGGCCTGGGCTAGGGGCGGGGTTTTACTGCCACAACCGCGTGGGCAGGATGGCGGCACCGAGGCCCCCCTTAGAGGTGGGGTCACCATGCCGAGGCCCCGCCCAGGGGCGGATTTTAGCTTCGAGACCCCGCCCAGGGGCGGGGTTACGGCGGGGAGGCTCCGCCCACGACGAGCGCTCCGAGGGGGGTGGTGGTGGTTCCGCCTAAGATGGCGGTGTGCGGGGGTTAGGCCGGGGTCGCGGGCAGGCCGGGGACGATGGCGGAGGCGACGCGGGAGTTGCGCGTCCTGCTGGCGCCGCTCCCGGAGGAGGCGCAGGGCTCGGCGCGGGCCGCGGCCCGGCTGCGCCTCAGCGGCGGCCAGGACGCCCTGGGCAGCCTCCTGCCCGCCGGGCACATCCACCTGCAGCCCCTCGTGCCGAGCGGCGGCCCGGYCCCCGGCCGCGTCCTCCCGGGGTGCTGGGCGGAGTAAGTAGCGAGGGGCGCCTGGGGGCTGCGGGTGGGCCGGGAGACCCGGGGCTGCAGGAGGCTCCAGGTGCTGCCCTGAACCGAGGTGCGCCGCCCTGAATCCCCTGCTGCGGCCAGCAGGGCGGTAGATCCTCCTTTCGTGGTCGAGGGGTCGCTGCCTTCATTGCAGCGSTTCAAAACCAGGAAAAAGGCCCCTAGTTTTGTAGAATTACTGACCTTAAGCGTCACTGTGCCCTGCATGCCCGCCTTCCTTGTCCCGTGACATGCAGCCGCCCCACGAGCTGTTCTCCCTCCGCTGTGGTGACTCCTACGGCTGCTGAGGCCGAGGGCCCGCGCTGTGCTCCGCAGCGTTGCCGGCGGCCTCGTGCCCGTGTGCCGTGTGCCCCATCCCTGTGGGAGCAGGGATGGAGTCACCTGCCGGGGGGCGGAGGGGCTGGCGGTGGCAGCGCTGCAGTGATAGTGATCCCTGCCGTGCCGCTAAGCGGGGAGGAGAGCCGTGGAAAGCCCTTTATCCTGACGGGAGCTGCGGTAGGGGTACCCCGAGGACCCTCTTGCACTGCAGTCTGTGCTCGGGGTGRCGTGTCTGACGGCACTGGGAGGCTGGAATCCTTTCTGCACGATGAACCTTACGCTGCCTGTCGCGCACAAGCCTCCAGTATTGTTCAGGGAATGGGATGTGGAGGGAGGACGAGGCGAATAAACATATTGAATGTTGTATCTTCAGCTTCATGTGGGAGAGCACAGAGGACTGCGACCTGCAAGTAGACAAGACAAGAATACTGGCTCTTAGTAAAAGTCATRAACTGTTTCTTTATGAGTACGCTATAGAAGATGGAAAATACAGCGAGATTCCATTGCACAGTTTTAAGGAAGACACACTTAAAAAGTTCCTGGAAGCTAAAAATATTAGTGAGTAAATTTCAATGTTTCTTCCATATGTAAAACTTCTATAAGAAGTGAGTGTTTATGTTCCATGATTAGCAAGTCGAATATGGAGTTACAAAAAAAACACAGTGCAGGATTCAGAGCTTTGATGTTTTTGCATATTCTTAAACAGCCTCCCATGCTAAAATATTTTTAGTTCAGAAGGCAGCAGGTTTTATTTGGTATTGACTGAATGATTGAGTTTTGTCCTTTGCAGCAGTACATACTAAGTAGCCAGCCATGTTTTAAAGAACTATTCAAACATTAGTGTTCCAGATAACAGACCTAAGACAACTGGGCTAGACACACACAAAGCRAAACTTCGCAGTTGGTAGCTGAGGAAATGAGTTTGAGCTATAATTTTATTAAGATACATTTACAATCAAAAATATCATTTTAGCATCTTAAAATACTGTCTTTAAAATTGCAGACCTGTCTTCAGTTTGGTCTTCCAAGATCCTGTCTTTTAAGGACAACACAGGCATTCTTCTGCTCAATAACTTTATTCTTGTGCGTTTTACCTTTCCCGGAGAAGACTCGTGCTCAGAGCAATGTGACTGCTTTACTCTTGATGTTCCTCCACAAGCTTTGGAAAGAATAAGAGATACAAATTACTGCAGGGGAATTCTGTTTTTATTAGATAGTTCTGGCTGGATTTGTATCCTTTGTGATAGAGACTAGTTTTATGATCTGAAAGAATAAAGACAGTTTTTTTTATTTTAGAAGTCTGTCAGTTCGGCATGTGTTGCCGTGCAAAGATGACCCTGGGCTGTGAAGGAGGCAGGAATTAGGGATTCCTTGTCTTCCCGTCCCCGGTGTCATTCCTGTGCACTCGCCTGTACGAGGCAGGGTTTTTTCTTTGATGCTGTGCCAAGATATATTTGATTCTTTCGATGGCGCACGTGTAGCCATCGTTGATGTCGCATCCTGCCAGGGGGGCCCGCGGCACGAGGACCGGAGTGCAGCCACCGCGCTGCCGCTCACTGCCGTGGAAGTGTCCCTTGATCTCAGTGTCGCTGTGATCATCGGTTCTTCCARCCGGGTCCTTTCTGTGGATCTGAACACGTATTTCAGGTATGTTTGCAACAGAGTTCCTAAATGCAAATTTTGAGAAAAACTCACATTAAGAAATTGCCTAATCTCAGTGTTCCAGCAGCTCAGACACCAGCAGCTTTGCATATTGAGACCTGGCTTTATGACAGATCAAAAATAATTTTTAAAAATCACTTTTTTTAAAAGATCGCCAGTTAGCTTCATTTTCTCTGTTTCTTGCTAAAATAAGTATAATGGATTTTTGTTTTCTGGGCTGTGAGCTGTTTGTTTCTGTCAATGGTATTTGGAAATACTGTAGAGCATGGGCTTGAAAAGTTGTTCTGTTGCAGTTTTACATATTCTGCTTGATAAAATAGGCCTAGGCTGCAATTGCTCTATCTCAAAGGAAATAACGTCAGGTTTTGGTGGTTTATGTGGACACCTATGTGTGTGATACTCATTTGGGAGGAAATTGCTTCTCTGTGATAACTCTGATATTTTTTTTTTWTTTATTTATTTCCTGTTTCAGTTGTATCTTTGCTGGTGGAATGGTTAAATAAGTAAGAAGAAAATGCKTAATTTATGAGATAGTGAAAACTGAATTGTCCTATTTCTTTCTTTGAAGACGGTTTCCTGAGCATTTACTCTGTAAAGAGGATCCTGAAAGTCTTCCAATAAAGCCCCCCGAAGGACTCGACGAGGATGACCTTGCCAGTTCTGATTACAGTATGGAGCTTTTGTCATCGCCTTTTCGGACAGACAGGTATAGCATGAAAACACCTTCTAAGGAAGCTGGATTTTGCCTCCTGCAGAGTAGTGATCACTAAGCAGCTGAATTGTTAAAATTGCAGGTGTTGCCCATGGAATCAAATGTATGAAATCCTGCTTTAATGTTAGGATGTGGTGGGAGAAGGACCAAGGCAGCTTTCCATGTGTCACTGAATAACTTCAAATAGTAGTTACTCTTTGCTGAATGGGAATAAGTTTGAGCCAGTATTGGCAGATTTTTGTGTTCTCTACGGTTTGTTGCGTGTTTCATACAGGTGAATACACATGTATATATGTAATCTGTAAATCTAGAAGTATATTTGACTGATGGAAATTTAAAAGTTGATTTCTGTGTTTATCCTGGCATAATGGCTGGTATTATGAATGCCTTTTTTTCTTCATACCAGGTCCTGGAAAGCACACTTATCCTCACTGAGTGATGCAATAAGGAAAAGAAAACCAGATAATCCAGATTTGGTGCATGGCATTTTGCCTTGGTACGAGTATTTACCCCATCTTGAATATCACGAATCTGTCATCTACGGAAGTTACGAGGCAGCCATGGCTGCTGCTGCACAGGGTGCTGCGTGTGATCCTTCCARTCAAGCAGGAGACAACAGTACAAGCAGCAGTGATGGAAGACAGCAGTGGATACAAATACCTGCCGAAGGGCCCCAAGAAATGGTGAAACTGGAGTGTAAATCTGTGACTGCATTTAAAGCACTGTTTGTAGTAAGAAGTGACAAAGAATTGACTGTTGCTCTCTGGAATTTAGCATCACGAGATGTGACTTACCACCACTTTGGCAAAAACTGTGTTTATGTGGATTGTAGAGAAGCACCACTCTGTTTAATTCTGACAGGTGAGATTCGTTACCATTGTTCTGGTGTAAAAAACCATTGTTGTTTGTAGTGCCACTCTCTCCTGTCTCTCACTTCTGTATGGTAATTTTTAATGCGTTCCTGATGAGGTAAAATCCAAATGGAGCAACTGCAACTTGGTACCATCATTCTGAAAGAGAGGCAGGAAATATAACTGTTCCTTTGTAGCAAYTTGCTGGTGCTAATTATCATCTGATTCTTTTATTTAGAGCGTGGTCTCTCCTTGGTTCTGTTCGGTTTAACTCAAGAAGAGTTCCTGAATAGGCTGATGATCTACGGCAGCGCGGGAGTCGTCGATGCCGTTTGTCATCTCAACGGCTGGGGACGCTGTTCCATTCCTATGCACGCACTGGAGGTAAGCGAACTCGCTGCGTGCCTGAGCTTTTCCAGGGCTCTAATCTTATTTTTCAAAGACAGAGATCCTTGGTTAAAAAGGTACCCTCCCAGAAGGGTACCCTGCCATTCAGAGTTTGTAGTTGTGCTTGGAGAGAGAGATTTTATGGAGTTTTAATCTTTTAATTATTTTTTTTTTTTTTTTTTTTTTAAGAATGGGATAGAAAGTAGAGGGGTAGAGAGTGTTTTCCATAGCACTTTTAAGTTGCTGGAAGTATATTAAAAGTCATGATTCTCACATTCCGGAGAGAACTTTAATAAATTGCTGAGTTAACATAAATATAAAAATATAGGGATAGGGTTGTCTTCAAAACCTACCAAAGGAGCATGGCACGTGTTTCACCAATAACCCTGTCAATTGAAGCTGTAGTTATGCACACAATTTAAAAATCTCTTTTTTTTTTCCTGCATGTATACTTAATCACTGAATATGGAGTAAAACATTACCATTAAGTGTGCAATATGCATTTTTAGAATATTATATATATAATAGTATTGCTGTGTATTTGTCTAGGCTGGTTTGAAGAACCGTCAACTAGACACAGTAGACTTGTTTTTAAAAAGCAAAGAAAGTCTTTTCAGTCTTTCTCCAAGCTGTTCTGGAAGTGAACAGACTACTGAAAATGCATCACAGGGATTCTTGAAAAGTGAGTAAAATACTTAAAGCTACATTGAGATTTAAATGTAATTACCTTTCTGCCTTTTTTTTTTTTCCTTCTTTTTGAGGGGAGGCAGGGGTGGAATTGGTGGTAGTCTGTTGGCTTGCCTCCTGTATGTTTGGATGTATATGTATATTGTGGCTTTTCTGCTCCTGGAAAATGCAAAAAGTGGTGTATGAGATCTGGTTTTTGGCTGTGTTCCGGTATCTGCATTCCAAGATTTGTTTTCCAAGCATTTTGATATGAAAGCAAAGCATGTTTCCTGTATTTGCTTTTTGACAGATCTTAGAAGGTTTTAGTATGAATTTCTGGGTGTTGTGTGTGTGAAATAATCCATCATATGGTAGGATGTACGTGTTTGAACTTTTTTTTTAATGTAAATATTGCAGATTTGGAAGAGCTAAGGCCAGCCTTAAACTTGCTTTGCTCAGCTATCAGAGAAAATGATTTGGAGACTCAAAGCAAGCACTTCTCTGAGCAACTGCTAAACCTCACCTTGACCTTCCTTAAYAAACAACTTGAAGGAATTTTTGAGCATACGGAGGGTAAGAAAATTAATGTGAAATCATRCAGTAATTAGTGTGTCATTGTTTAGTTGGAGTGAGAACATCCTGGTTTTTAAAGTGAAATTTAGTGAAGCCCGGTGGACCTCCAGAGCATTACTAGTAGGGCTGTGGCTATATCCCAGCAGGAGTGGTCTGTGTGAGTTGCTGCTCAGAGCTGAAGTCTTACCTCCCCTGAGGTTTAGTTTAATAACGTAAGGAGAATGCATCTAATGTTGGTAAGCAGCAAGAATGCTGTATTAATAATTAATTTCCGTTTAACTGATATCTTGGATGTTCCCAGCAGAACCTGATGAATACCTGCAGAAGGCTGCACGTATTTTATCAGATTACATTATCGACCTCAGAGTATTTATCAAGCTGCCTCGAGTGCAAACAAGCACCATGCACACAGGAAGTGATCTCGATGAAGATGAGGATGTGCTTATAATAGAGGAAAGTGAAAAATGGGAGAAACTAACAACAGAGGTAAAAATGCAAACTATTGTGAAAAAGGCAAAATRGAGAACATRAAGTTAGCAACATTATAGATTATCAGAATAAGTTTCTTCCAAGGTATTTCTTCCTCTTTTCAGGAAATTATTGCTGAGGCCATTTTAAGCAACAGAGTACCTGAGGCCCAGGCCTTCTTTCATATGCGTCAGCATCCTGCTGAAGATATTACGGAGTTTATTCAGACAGGTTTGAATTTGGTCTATGACCGTCTTCTGAAGGACAATACTGAAGAGGCCTCCAAACTTTTAAGAAACATGGTAAGAGTTGTTCAATAAGTATACTGACCGTACTGATATACTTAATGCATACTTATATGTGAGCATACTGATAAATCTAAACCCTGTTTAAGTAAGTGTGTGTGCATGCATGCACGAAGCAGGGTCTTAGCTTTCTTATGATTCTACCAAATATATTTTATACAATTTAAAATAAAAGTTTCTGTGTTTTGGAAAGAAAGRTGTTTGTTCTGTCAACGTACAGCTTCGTTTGTACTGTTTGCATTCAGATAACGKGTTCTTTTTTGTTAGGGATTTGATGTGAAGAAAGAATTGCGTAAGATATGTTTCTACACAGTTAATAAGAATGTACGAGATCTGTTGGTAAGTGTAGAATAGGCCTTTTTTGTCTGTCTGRTGATSTTGGCTCTRAAAACTCTTCAATACAGTATTTCTCTGTGCGTAAATCAAACATGTTTTCAGAATGGGAACAAATTGGTTTTGTTTCATCATCCATGAAACATAGCTGCCATCACTGACATACCTATAGTCTTTCATATTTGCAGTTAAAGTGTCATTTCTTTATTGTGATTCTGGTCTACTTCTCATCTGCYTGCACAGAGAATCAAATCCTGGTCCTCTTGAAATTTAAATGTAAATGTATTGATCAGTGAATCCAGCATTTTTTTTCTTGTAGTTTGCTAATTCTTTACACTTGCATGATCATTTGCAAGTTTAGTATATGRTAAGTAGAGGAAAACTGTAACTGGAGCTAATATTTTCATTTGAATTAAAGGTGAAAGTTCTAGAAGAAGAAAATTATTTTTCTGAAAAAGAGAAGAGAATGATAGATTTTGTGCATCAGGTTGAAAACTTTTATTCGGAATCCTTCCAAGAAAATAAGGAGATTCAGACTTTCTCCAGGTAATGTGACTTACAGATATAGAATTGTTATTAATAAAGTTAGTAGACTTTTAAAATATGTTGATTTCTGAGTTCCATATGGTTTACTGTGGTAAGAAAATCAGTCTTCTGTAATTTTGTTTGTGTCATGCAGCTCTTCATTTGCAAAAGGAAGGACCAGTCTAAGGATTTATTACTTTTTTCATGAATGTGACAATTGCTGTCGTGTTCTTTCTAGACTAAGTCATGACTTAGTATTGTTAATGCAGTGGAGGTCTTCTGTTCATGTTATACACATAAATGAAGCATTTTTAATAGCTAAGGATATTATTAGAATTGTTACAATTAGTATTGTAAAATTAATATTATTGAGGTGGAATGCGTGCTCTGTTTTTTTGATATGATACCCATAATATTGCAACATAATGTGACTTAGAGAAACTTCTTATTGATTGTTCTCCTTTTTAAAATTAAACTATTTTAGAAATGTTATCACACTTACTGTTAGTGAGTCAGTTTTGGAAGAGTTATTCTTTGCTGATTGTTTTTGCATGTGCTGTCACTCTTAGCTGAAATAAGTCACTCTTCCACTTGCAGAGCTCTCTTCAAAAAGCAGCTAACAAAACTTAGTGCCCCTTTCATCATCTCTTCTTTTTTAAAGAGTACTAGAATATGTATTAATGGAAACCTTCATTGCAGTTTCACGAACTGGAGAAAGGAACAAGAACTTTCCAGACATACAGCTGTTTTAGACTCATTCCTGAACTGTGATAAACCTGAGGTTCACGATAGAGAATTCAGAGTGATGTTTAACTGGGCTCAGTGGTGGGATGAGCTTATTCAGGAAATGATTCTTCTCCCCAGAAAAACACGCAAAGGCAAGTACTCGAGTACTAAAGAGTTTAAGAAATCTTGAATTAGAAACTTGAGTGTCYGTGATATAGTGGAAGGTGGTTGTGTTGGAATGGCATTGATAAGCAAAGCTCTGTGCTACCACAGTAAGTCACTTRTTTTTTGGCAGTGAAAAAGGCTAAGTTGCAGATTCCGTCAGAAGCCAACTGTTTTGTCCTGTTGCATTCTGATGGCCATTTGTGTTTTTGCTGGAGAGAAGAGGTGGAACTAGCTGAAAAAAGACTGGCTATCTGTAGTAAATGAGATAAACTTCTATCTTTTGTGGAACTATTTACAGGGTAGTGTTGTATTTAGCTTTTCTGTTGTAAATATCTTGCTGTCTGTACCAGTATCAAGTGTTGTTGGCAGTATCAAGATGTAAATGATCAGCATCATCTTTGCAAAAAGAAATACCAGCTCATTAAAATTATATGCACATATAAAAAAAGTCAATATTTCCCTAAATAGTGATTGTGAGGGTTGTTTCTTTTGGTATACATCTTTTTTAAATGCAGAATTGAAGACTTGTAATCCTGAGATTCTCTGGAGGCATCTGACAGCCCAGCATGATTGGCTTAGTCTTTGTTCATGGATTGAGGAATCTGAGCCCCACCAGGCTTCAGGTGCACCAGTTAACTGGCCGCTTCTGACTCCAGACATTATTGACAAAAACATGTTGTGTAGTGGCTACATGAGAAATGAAATATTAAACAAACTGGCAAGGTATGTTCCCTTCCTGAGTTAGGCTAATTCTCTATTTTATGTGGAACCAAAGTCAAATAGTTCTAGAAGTACATCGTAATAAGATCCTCTATACATATTAATTTTTGTATTATTTGGTGCCCTTTTTTTAAAAAGTTACAAATMYTTTAATAAATTTAGTCTTATACTTGCCCTTTCAATACTCTGAAAGCAGTTAAAGTGCATCTATAAAGATTATATTCTAGCTGCCCATTTTAATGTAATATTTCAGCTTTCACATATCATTCTCTCCGATGAGCTGTAGTATGTAAGATATTGGTAGAGTACTATCAAACTTTTGGTGTGTTAAGTTTGTCTTGGTAATGCAATAACTTCCTAGAATATCTACTTTCTTGTTTTGAATTCAAAACATATTTCAGAACTTGTGAAAAATAGAGTTGCCTAATCTGTGCATATCCTTTTTTTTTTCTTTCCTTCTTTCTTTTCTTTCTTTTCTTTTCTTTCTCTGATAGAAATGGATTTTTTGTCCTTTCTGAATTAGAAGATTTTGAACTTCTGCTCCAAAGATTGTCTTACCTTGGGGGAGTAATGCAGAATCCCCACCCTGTTCCAAAATACAGCGCTGCAAGTGGTTTGGACTTCCATACTCGTTTTGTCCTTCACTGTTTAGAACATAATTTGCAGTATCTGTTATACACCTACTTAGACTATTACAGGTATGAACACTTTATTCAGCCACCAAATTACATGCCTATTTAAATAATAAGCMCAACTTTAATGACTGTCAGCAGAAATTTTCCTAGGACATTGCTGACTGGCGAGAAAGACTGCTTGAGTCACAGCCTAGTTTCGTGAAAAGCTGGGGCTGTGTGTTAGATTTCATGCTCTATTTTGGAGCTTTATTCGTGGTGTCTTGTCGTGGTTATTTGCCTGTCAGCCAGTAAAGGAAACAATTGTATGTTTAATGAGTAAAACTCTGTAAGGAGTACAATCTTAAGTGAGCCAAGCTAACTTGCTCTTCAGAAGATATCTCACTTAGGCACAGATMTGGGGTTATTTGCCAGCGCATTGGCAAATAAAGGAATTTCTGGTTTCCATCTAAATTAGGACTAGTTGGAATTCGAAGAGGAGAAAGAAATGCTAAGTTTTGGAACTGTGTGTATACTTTGCATGTAACGAATGCTTTGAAATAAAAAATTCTCAATTCTAATGCCAATCTCACAGTGCAATTGAGTAAGTAGGTAGAAGTGGGATAGAAGAAAACCTACAAGTCACTTAAGCCCATTTCATGAAATATTCATACTATACAAAGAGWGATTTTTATTAATTGATCCCGTTCTTTGGGAACGGTTTGGGGTTGTCAGCCTAGAAACTACTACTTTCTTTTACAGAAGCAAGCAAGCACAGTCTTAGAGAAGAATTGCCAGAGATGGCATGAGTTGGAGCTGCCCATCTTGTGTTGATGGGTGACAGGATTTGCCTCTGTCATTATAATGAAAAGAGTCACTGTATCACCCAGTGAGATGCTCTTAACTTTTACTGGGTACTACGAAGGCAGAGGTGAATGTGAATGAGTATTGTATTTTCACTTTTGTTTGTTCATTGTTGTTTTCAACTTGTTTACAGTTTAACTCCTTCAAACTGTCCGATTTTGGATAGCAAGGAATTGTATGAAGCTCATCCCTGGTTTGAATTTCTTGTGCAGTGTCGAGGAGTTGCCAGTAACCCAAGAGGTAGGAGACCAGCCTCGCTCAGCTAGGACCTAGTGTTTATACTGCTCTCTGTGTGTTTGGGACATCTGGGTTTGTTCTCTGTAGACTCTTTCACCATAGTAATTCGTTTTAGAGATGGGGAACCAATGCACACATAAATGTTGAGGATAATTCCTACTCTAGCAACTGTGTATATTTTCCATAAAGGTTTTGAGACTGTAGATGTGTCAGTGTTGGTTTGTGTATGAACATTGTAGCTTCCAATTTGATTATATTAGCAAAGGGTTGAGCAGAAATGAACATACAAGGAAATGAATACACGTTAAAGCTTCTTCTGGTGTTCCAGTGCTGTTTGGTGGCTTTGCTCCCTAGATTGCCTTTGCTTGGTTCACGACATTTTTTAGTTAATGATTGAAAATCACTAGAATTTGTGCCTTTAGTTCACCTCTTTTTGAGAAACCTTTCCTCTTTTTAGAGGCACACATTAACAGGTCATAAAAATAATGATCAAGTACAGCTTGCATTTTTTTCAGGAAATGTTAGTGGCGTTAGTAATGAAATGCAAAAATGGGAGATTTGATCCAAATGAATATTCATAGGTAGAACTGTATAACAAAGCTTAATACAAACTAGAGGGGCTTACCTGCATTTGTGAGTGAACCAAGAAAAACTTCACTGTTAACAACAAATAAATAGAAAATTCCACTTGTTTCTTAGTCACAGAACAGTTTTAAGCAGAAATGAATAATAGTGACTTGTCTGTTTGTGTTTTATTAAATTAAATCTTGCTTTCCTTCCTTCTAGATCCAAAGATGATTTTTCAGGCTAGTCTAGCAAATGCTCAGATATTGATTCCTAGTAATCACGCCAGTGTGAACAGCATGTTACTGGAAGGACGTACCCTATTGGCACTTGCAACCACAATGTATGCACCTGGAGGTATTGATCAGGTACTGCRTGCAACAAACTGTTGACAAGTTTTTGAAGTTCTTGCTTGATGCTGAAAATRGGAATGATTAAGTTGCTGCAAATGAATTCACAAATGTCACTATTTCTTCTCCTGCAGAAACCTGTGCTTGGTGTTGCATCTTTCAGTTTTAGTTGGCTGAATGCTGCTTTCACAGTAGAGTGCCTCAGAAAGTAGTTTAGGAATAGTGAGGCCTAGTAGATATGGATTGGATTATATTATTGTAGTAATTATAGTCAAGAATGCTTATAGACTCTTGAATTCTTAAAGAAGACTTAGTTCATGAAAAGATTTTCATTAAACTTTTAAAAATACTCTTTTTTTTATGCCACTGTCCCCTTTTATAGCTTCTTGTTGGTTTTGACTAAAGGAAATAATGGGCAATTAGTCTCCTCGTCTGTTTGGTCTAAATAGATGTTAGTCACTTTTTTTTTTTTATTCTTAAACATTAAAATTATGTGCACTCACCAAAAACTGTTTTAGTTGCATTGTGCTAACTTATTGTATTATGTTACAGAGATTAAAAGCACATTTATAATAAAATCTGTTCTCCTGCATGTGTTTTTAATACAGACAGCTTTGTGATATATATAACAGAGTAGCCTAAAACTACAGTTCTTTTTGAAGCTTTGTCTCATATAACTCATCAGGATAATTCAGAATATTTTCTTATGTGTTGTTATCAAGTGCCAAATTCCTACAAATTAGATAGCTTGGGCCATTCAGAGGTTGTTTTATTACTATCTAATGCAGTTATTTCTTCTGAATGAAATAACCTTACTTCTTTTCAATATAGGTTCTTCAGAGTGAAGACAAGGAAAGAAGTGTAAAGAAAGTTGATCCACAGCTCTTAAAAATGGCACTGACTCCTTATCCCAAGCTCAAAGCTGCTCTCTTTCCCCAGTGTACTTCACATGGAATTTTGCCACCTGACATCTCTCTTTATCACCTTATTCAGGTATAGATTTTTTTTTTCTTAGAGCTATTTGGCAAAAGAAAAGTAAACTGAGAGTTTGTTCCCAGCTAAATCCTAGTGGGCAGAGACCGTGTTTTTTTCTTGGAATCCTTAACTSGGGCTAAAGTTTATAGCTCTATTATTTATTATTTATTTGTAAATTGGTATCTCAGTACTAGCTATGAATCTGGCATTTTTAATGCAGACATATAAAGACATCTGCAGTGTTTAACTTCAGCAGAAGTTKTGTGTGACAGTCCTTGAATGGCAGAAAAATAATATTCTTGCTGTATGCAGGAATCAGATTATTTGTTACTATTAAAAATTGTAAGGAAAATTAAAATTTGGAGTTGGAGGATAGTGTCTCTTGGGATGTTACGATAAATATTTCTCAGCAAATACCTTCTACTTGAGGTATGTGATGTGAAATGACAAAATGATAACTGGAAGAAATACCATKAATTATTTATTACTAGGGAAATGGTAGTTTACTAAGATCATAGTTAAGCAAAGTACAGTGCTCTTTCCTGTTTCCTTAGACTGAAATCCAAATATTTCTCTGTACTTGTTTGCAGTCTGGCCCTACATGAGTGGATAGATGAGGGCTCTTGAGAGAGGACTGTGAGATACAACCAGCAGAGCAGGCAGTTTCTGACTAGCCCCCTGTAGTGTTCTCTAGTCTGGTCTGATGTCAAAATCTTAAGCTGACTGAGTGTGTTTTTGTCTAATCTTTCAGTCATTAGTGCCCTTTGATCCCACTAAATTGTTTGGCTGGCAGTCTACAAATACTCTTGCTTTATCAGGTACGTCTCGCTAGTGTTTTATGCTTTGTTAGCCTGTTTACCTTAGATCAAATACCTGTGGTGGAACTGTGTGGTTGATGAACCCATTCAAAAGGACATTCCTTTTACAAAACCATCTAAACAAAAAAACTCCCAAACCCTGGTTTTACTAAAAATTTGCTTTGAAATTAAATCATGTTTAAACTGATTGTCTTTTTTCCCCTAAGCTCTTAGTTCTTCACAGACAGAAATCTTTAAAAGGCACTGTGAGATAGGAAAGCTTTTTTTCCCTTGTTTGTTTTAAAGGCAAAGTGAGAAGAAGGCCATTTTAGGATCRGAATTATTAAAAAATTTACTGTTGGAGTGTTTTTTTTTACTGTGAGAATGGGAATTCTAGTCGAATTTAGTATGTTGAAGCTAAATTGGATCAAGAGAGGTATTTGGTTATTGCTTCATGTTTGGTAGTTGAAAGCAGTTTCCTGTGTTTAAGTCAATTGCTTATCAGCTCATGAAAAGTGTTGATATTCTTTCTAGATACATCAAGTGATTTTCCTCATTTTTCTTCCCCTGAATTGGTGAACAAATATGCTATAATGGAGCGACTGGACTTTCTGTACTATTTGCASCATGGACGTCCATCATTTGCTTTTGGTACATTTTTGGTCCAGCAGTTAGTAAAGAGCAAATCCCCCAAACAGTTGTAAGTCTTCTAAAAATGCCATTTGGATCATTCTGTTGATGTTACAACCTAGCTCAAAAAATTGCATTAATGCTCTGTGACGGTAAACAGGCGCGTGGTGCAGATCATCCCAAGAGCACAGATTAATGTACATGGTAGCCACTTGAAATATTAGACCTGGGAATCTGTTCAATCCAACATTTGATAGTATAGAAAAAATATCATCTAAGAGAAGATGAGCTTTAATTTGAGTTGCTGAGTAATATCCACACAGTSAAAGCAAGGAATTTAAAATGTTGCGGTTACATCTCACACAGGTAGGCTTCCAGGGACATGAACTTCTATGTCACTGTAGAAAAGAAGATGCCACTTTGACGAGCACTGAGAATAAATTTAAAATTTGTGTTAGACTCGAGCATCCCTAGTTTTTTCAGTTAGTAGTATGGAAAGTTTTCAGCTATTCAGCAAACCAGCTGCTGCATTGAAGTCTTGGTAGTTTATTCAGTGCAATCTACAGTTTCAGGTTAATTCTGCAGTGTTTAGATGTAAATTCTCCAGTGGAACATTTTATACTAAAACCTACTGACAGTGCTCTTATTATTAGTTACATTGTCATTTGAATTGGCTTTAGTGTTGTATTAAAGTCTATTAAATTCCAAACTCTACCTGTCCTTTGAGCATTTATCATATACAAGGCTTTATTCTCATACCTATGTTCATTCTAAATGTGAAATTCTTGGTTAGTAAATACCTCCCATGCTGTGAAAGCCTTGTAAGGTTAGAGAACTTAGAGTACTTTTTAAAATAAGGAATATTGATATTTCTCATATCAGTAGCAAATGGTATGTACTCACCAGTGTTCATTTCCTTCTAGGATTCAGCAAGCAGGAAAGGAAGCCTATGTGTTAGGCCTTTCTTTCTTTCACATACCTTCAATAGGAGCAGCCTGTGTTTGTTTTCTAGAGTTGCTTGGTCTTGACAGCCTCAAACTCAGAGTTGATCTTAAAGTTGCAAACGTAATTTTCAATTATAAAACTAAAAATGAGGAATCTCAGCGCAATCCAATAAGAGAATCTTTTGGTGAGTGTGTCCTTTGTTTTAGAACTGAGTAGTATGTATCAATTGGGATGAGAAGCAGAGAGGGATTGAAAGAAGGTGCCTAATCTCTCAGGAAAAGTAAGATAATTCCTTGAAGAGCTAAGAATTTTGCTGCTCTTATATGACTGCTTCTTAGCAGTACTCAAAGTGCAGCTGGAACGTGGCATTCCCAGTAGGACGGGGAAGACTGCAGTGTTATAGGCAGCCAGAATTGCAGTAGTCTCTAATGGATCAAGTCAAAGAGCTGTCTAAGGCTCAGTGTAGTTTGTAGCAAGATTTTAACTTAATTTTTTAAAAATAACTAGAGTATTAGAGGGGACTCTAATTAAGCCATTAAAGCCATTAAAAAATGGCTTTTTCTTATTTGAATTCTATTTTAGAACTCTATTAAAATCAAATGTTTGGAACTAAGAAGACATTAAATTTGTCCCAGGAATAATTTTAGAAAGTTGTATGCACAGTACTGTGGATTTTTCTTTTCTTTTTTCAAAAAAAAAAAAAGAAAAAGTGGGATATCCTGCTAGTTCTAAAAATATGTTGATTAGAACTATAGCTTGGATTTACTAAAAAAAAAAAAAAAATCAAAAAAAACTTAGATGATGTGCAAGCTGAAATTTTTGTTCAAAAATCCTGCAGGCGCTTTGTAGCTGACTTGATGCCTTTACTGAAGAGCTTATATTTGGAAGATTTGAGCTTCTTGTTTACTCTGCTGTTGTTGAAAATATCTCTGTAATGCGAAAATACTGATAGAAATAAACTCTTTCAAACAGTTGGAAAGTTAACAAAACTGGCTGATGATGAAAAAGGAGCAGCAGCAGAAATTCTTACCTGTTTAGAGGAAGCCTTCTGGGATACAGTTGAGCATCAGGGAGTAAATAAGTGAGTAAAAATGATTTTTTTATTTTCTTTTTTATGCTGAAACTTGACCTTGTACACTGAATTTTGCCATTTGTATATTTGGGCATTATTAAAGAGATCTGTTTATATTTTATTGCAGTAAGCTGAATAACAGAGTTTAGATACAGGATATGATTTGGGCATTTCAAGTGACAGAGGTAATAGATGTGTAGTTGCAGGGATAGTGAAATGCAGCCAGCATTTTAAAGTTACTGCTCTGCAGCAGTTTTGCAGCCCCCTGGCTTAGGAGGAAAGATTGCTGAAGTGTTTTCAAAACTCTTTCAAGACTGGGCAGTGAACCTGCCTTGGCGAGAGCATGCACAGAGGATGTAGCCTGGAAGCAGCTTAGTGGAATCCAGTATAATCTGTAAGAGAGTATATGGAAATGCTTGTGTTGACATTTGCAGGCAGTGCATCTTTACACATTTTTAGCATTGGATGAAATTACCACGCCAATGCTGCTGAATCACAGAAGCTTGACTTTTTGTCTGTCTCTTTCCCCCTACTCTACTGCTTTTAGATACAACACATGAAGTAAAAGCAGAAATACTGAGTTAAAGTTATCTTTAAATTCCGTGCAGGCTGTCTAATGACTCTAGAAGGCAGTGGTCTTTGGTAATGCAATTCTGTAAACTCCATAATATCCAGCTGAGCACATCGTACCTAAAGGAATGTGCTAAGTCCAACRACTGGCTACAGTTCATCATCCAAACCCAGCTGTACAGCTACCAGCCAGATGAGGTAAGCCCACTGTGTGTAATAAACTATGAGGTTTTCATGCAAGGATGCTCCTTGTCTGTGGTGGTCTTTTTGAAATAAATAAATAGAAAAAAAATGTATAGAAGGATGTCACATTGAAGGGACGATATAAAATTGAAAGCTTAGTCARTTTCCATTGAATTTGAAACTGCCTCAGGATGTTTGATATTCTCTATTTGTGATTCCTTTACAGCTGGGTTTCACCCCTTTTCTGCTTTTCTCTTGGAAGGAAGTTCTTAGTACATCCTTCCTCCTTCGCTCGTTCTCCTTGAATCTTGCATTATATAGAAGCTTTTGATTCTCTTTTCCTAGGTCATTTCTCTGCTTCAGGATTTCACTCCAGTTTTACGAGATCACTTGACGCTGGCGTGGGAGAGGTTACCGTTTCGGTGCCCTGGTAGGGGAAGTTCTCTGAGCAGCGCTGTCAGTGTGTCGGAAAGCAGAAATGAGGAGAGCCTGTTCCAAATCCTCCTTCGGTGTCAGGGGAGCTCCAACCCTTCTTGTTACCTTTTGACTGAAGGAATGAGGCAGCATTCTCCCTTTCTGAGTGTATTAGCAGCGTGTTTTCAAGTGAGTATTAATTAAATTACTTATCTTCTGGAGGTATGAATAATAAAGACATTTTTATTGTACATAATTATGTGAAATGATAGATATGTAGGCTGTATTTGTCAGGTTTTTCCTCAGTTCTGATATTAATTGTTGTGATTAGGATGACATCCTTGGTTGAGTGGTATTTAATGAAGTGACATTTGTCTTCTGGTTGTTATAAAGCCATTGTCTGTGTCTACTCGGCAGGATGCCAACGTTGTCCATTGCCTCTGCGTTTGGGTAATTACTACTGTGGATAATGTTACCAGAGCTGAAGCAACCAACCATATTCAGAGCTCGGTAGAAAATCGTGAATGGGATCTTCATGACCTGTCAATTATCTGGAAGGTGCTTTTAAGAAAGGGAAAATGTAAAACGCTTATAAATGGCTTCCAGCTCTTTTTAAAGGTAAGATTGTGCCTTTTTAGTAGTCCCCTTCACTGTATTGCAAATCTCTGTAGGTTGCCTRTAGATTCTCCCACTGTCTTGCTATTTTTAGGCTGGGTAGCTTGTTTTTAATCCCTGAGAGATCCTGGCCAAATAAAAATGTTTTGAATGTAAGTTCTTTAAACTGTTACAAACTTGCAAATCATATACCAAGCTTGCTTGCTGTTTTAAATAAGTAAAAAATTGTTGTTCTGTCACTGAGGAACACATTTGTGTTCATTTATTGGTGTACTTTCAGAAGAGAATTACAGCCTGTTTTTGTATCTTAAAGGATTCCCCTTTACTATATATCCTGGACATGTATGAACTATGTATGAACTTCAAAAAATACACTGAAGCTAAAACAAAACTGGACATGTTTCAGACAAGTCTCAGGGACGTAAGTAGAGTTCATTGTCTTTGAATGTCTTTGCCTGAGTGTTATCATAGTAGAATGTGATAATATCATATATGAAAATAATGAAAAACCTTAGAGTAGTCTAGGAGCTAATTTGTGAAGTAACTGGTTTGAGCAGATTATTTCTGGCGATGGATGGAAAATGGTTTTGACCATATGTTCAGTATTCATGTTGCATTTTAGCAGTCATTTTGTTTTAAGTGGTGTGGGCAGACTGAAATGCATGTTACCCACCTTGTGTGAGCAGTTCACTTTGGGGGGGAAAAGTTGCTTGTTGACTCGAGCAGGAGCACTGAATTATCGTGGTGAGTAAATGTGGGAAATTCTCTGTTCTGCACTGACTAGAGCAAAGGAATATTGTGCTGATAAGTCAATGACTTACCCAGGTAAATAATTGTTCTTGAATATGTTTGGGAGTTTCTGAAAGTAGACTTGATACTGGTTTAGTTCTGGCAGTGGTCAGAAACTGTAGACTTTGCTTTGARAACGGCTCGGTGAACTGAATCACAGTTATGCCGTCCAACTAAAACACCAATCCAGCAGGTGATCTTAGCAGGCCTGAAGTGGTTCCCTGCTCTGTTCGTTGTTGGTCACATGCAGGTATTTTCAGAAATTGTTTTAGTTCTCTTCTTTCCATCATCATTTTCTAATTCCCCAATGATGTTGGTAACTAACACTCCATGGCACGTGTGGTTGGTTGGTTTCCTTCCTGCAATTCAAGCTCAGGCTAGCTCAGGTTCCCTGCATGCCCTTCGAATGCTGCCTCGTGGATGTGATTATAAAATATGCAGCTGTTAATTGAACAGCTTCTTTTACTGCCCATTTGCAATCCTCCTTGCATCTTCCATCTGCTCCTTTGTTGTCAGGGGAAATCAGTGCTTAGTTACCCTGTCATAAAATCTCCTGCCTTCAGATCAAAGGTGAGTACACACACCAGCGATGGCTCAGTGCCCGCCTGGACATGCTCTCCATTTGTAGGAGAAGGAGATATGTTTGGTACAGTTCTGATTCCCAGTGTGATTTCACCAAAATGAGTAGAAGTTTATATTTGCTGAGAAATACGCTGGCAAAAATGAACACCATTCCAGATCACCGAAAGTCTTTCATGTACACAGCTTAAAACCGCAGGTGAACCAGCAGCTCCTCAACTACCCGTGCAGTGGTTGGAGTCGCAAGCGTTGTTTCTCCTTGAATTGATGGTGCAGCAGTGTAGAACGGATTATGAATTAGGAAAAATTTTACATCTGTATGCTGCAGYAAATGATCTTCTACTTGACGGTAAATACCAACTCCTCTACTTTATGACTGTAAAGCTTTAATAACCACCAATAATGTTTTTGGAGCAATTATTTACTCTATTCAAAGTCTTTTATTCTTGTGTAGGATTTATGTAATGGAAATTAGCGTAAGTGTATGTGGCTAAGGAATGCACAGGCAATCTACAGAAATTTTAGTTATAGGTTTAGAATATATTTGCAGTCCTATGAAAGGCTGAGAATGTTAAATCTGCAGTTCTTCTCTGGCTAAGTTACATGCTGAAATAAGTAACAGAATTTCCTTGGGTTTAAAACTTGAATTGTTTATACTCTTTTAAAACAGGCCCTTATGTGAAGAAACTGTGTGCACTTAGTGAGACCCTGCAGGATTCATCGATCTCAATTAATCGCTCCATCCTGAGGGGTTACAGTACAGAGACTTTTCAGGAGGAGTGCGGATCAATTCTGGAGCAGCTGCAGCAGAAAGGAATGTTCTCGCTGGCTCGGAAGGTAGCAGAGCTAGCTGAGTTGCCCGTGGACAATGTGGTGACCCAGGAGGTACAGTATAGTCAAATAATGATACCTACTTTTGCTACTATTGGCAGTACTAATGTTGTTTCTCTCTCTTTTTTTTTTTTTTTTTTTTTTTTTTTTTAAAAAAAAACTTCAGAAAAAAACCCTTCAGAACACATTCTAATTGAAATGCAAATGCAACGAACAAATTGACTGCAAGTGCTGTGCTCAAGAGGGTGGTGGAGCCCTCTTTATTCTCTTGCGATTTTTTACTTTGCATATAGCCAGGGTTTTTTGGTGGGAAACACAGATGGATTTGTGAAATACTGGGGTATTCAATTTCAGTTCTTTTTCTTAGTATGCAAGCCACTCTTTTTTCTTTTTTCTTTTTTTTTTTTTTCTTTTTCAAATATTTTTATTTAAAACTTCTATTTTACAGGTCCTAAGAGATCTCTGCCTGTTAAGAAACACTGGACAGTGGCATCAAAACCACACAAGAGTTGAATTCTGGAAAAAATGCAATGACAACTTCATGAAAAATTCCATCTCCAGCAAAGCTGCATCTGATTTCTTTCTAAGTCAGGCAAATGCAGTGGTTGAATCTTCAGCTCACGAGAAGATAAACACAGTTATGGAGAAACATCTGTTGCTTACCYTAGCTGGCCATTGGCTTGCTGAGAGTGACTCCGTGTCACTGGATAAATTAGAAGAAATAGAGAAGCAGATCTGGATTTGTCGCATCACACAACAAACCTTATCCACCTATGAAGGGTCAGGCAAATCCAGATTTTCCTGCCATGTTTTAGTGAATGGGGATCTCACCTCTGATGACTTAGCTAAGGAATTTTCTTTTTCAAAGCTGCCTGCTCTGAATACTCCAAAATACTTAAAGCTGGAGGGCTTTCTATTCAGCGAGACTCAACAGACCCTGACTCGCGAGGAGGAGGAGTCACTCCGGTTTCTCATCGGACGCCTTCTAGACGAGGGAAGCGTGCAYGAAGCCAGCCGAGCCTGTCACTATTTCCAGTTCTACAACAGAGATGTTTCCCTGGTGCTGCACTGCAGAGCCCTGGCCTCGGGGGAGGCTGCGCTCGACAAATTGCACCCAGATATTCAGGGCCTCCTCGTAGCAAGAGACAGGACGGATGAGGGCAGCTCGTGTCCGCCCAGCAGAATCCCGAGCAGTGAGTAACACTCAGCAGCTCAGCCCCTTGACAGCTCGTACCACTGTCAGGGGCCACTGAACTCATGGTTTTCCATTAGTGGTATTTTGCCAGAAATCTTTGCAGGAGATGGGACCTTCCTGGCAGTGAGTTATTGAGTTGGTTCATAAATSCTCTCTTGAGCAGAAATTGAAGCTTCATGATGGACGTTTGTTGTATGTGCTGTAAGCAGAGTGTATGTGAATTTTTAGTCTCTTAAGCATTCTTTTTTTGTAGAGCACAGTTCAGCTCAGGTGTACTGGTAGTGTTAGGATCCTGCTTTTGGAATACACACTTTGCAGATCAGGTCCCTCGCAACCTCCCATCGCACCTGGGCTCTCGACCACCCTCGGGCCTCGCGGTCGATGTTTTCCTAGGTGGGAGAAGAGGTGCTGCCCTGCTCCCGGGCTCCATCCTCTCAATTCCCTGTGTTTGGAACATTTAACCCTTTGCATCCCTGGATTGCTGCACAGGTATGATGTTGAATAGAAATAAACCATCAGGAATGTTGCTGAATACTTACATTAGCTCTCTCCTTCTTAGAAATTTAAGTTTTGAATATAGTTACAACTCTCTTGGAATATTGAACTGCTGTCATATTGTTTACGCCTTAAAACTTCACAAAAAGAAAAAAAATACAGCTACCATGAGTTATTCAGGGAATGAGAAACTATTACACATTTGCTACAGGTCTGGGACCTTTCTTCAGATATAAGGCCTAGTGTTATTATCTGCGTTTATGAGAAAGGAATTTGTTGTGTTTTTGTTTCTAGCCTCAAGCCTAGAAGACTGGACACACATTGCGGCTCCCTCCGCGGATGATCCTGTCGTCGTCAGTCTGAAGGCTCTCACGGATGAGTGTGTGCATGGCAGAAACTACTGCAGGCAGGTCCTCTGCCTCTACGAGCTTTCCAAGGTGCGTGGCCAGCGGCATCACCCGAGGAGGGGCAGGCTCGGCAGCGAGCTGCACTGCAGAGGCTGGGGAGGAAGGGATGGAGTGCATGCCAACACCTGCACGTCTGCGTGTTTCCAGGAACTGAACTGCTCCTACAGCGACGTGTCGGCTCGTGAGCCTGAGCAGGTGCTTCAAGCAATTCTGTCCTCACGGCAGCCAGAGAGGTGCAGGAAAGCCCAGGCCTTCATCAGCACACAGGGGCTGCGGCCCGAGGCCGTGGCAGCGCTCGTGGCCGAAGAGATCGTGCAGGAGTTGCTGGCCTCCTCAGAAGGGAGAGGTAGGAAAGGGCCTGCTCGTACCTGTAAACTTGCAAATGTGATTTGTGTAACTGAAAAACAGTCCTCGCTCTGAGAATATTTGAGGACAAATTGTCATAGTTAATGTTGGAGCAGCTTTGTGTAGCCTTGTACAAGTGTCTGTTTTTATTTGCTTTTTTTATCCAATATAGTATTGCTGTGGTTAAGAGTTTACTTTTTTATGGATGTAAACTTAGTGCTATAAAAGGAGAGTTTGGGGTTTGTTGTTGTTTTTGTCTTTTTCCTAATCTCAATCTTTTCAACCCCTCATCACCTGACTWGGAAAGATTCCTGATAACTTCTCTGTAAAAGCACAGCCCAAAGACTTTCTGTTCACTGCAAAAAGAGAGATGCTCTTCAAAACAGTGAGAATCTAGCAGGAGGGCTTTTGTCTTTGAGTCACTGGTGGTTCTGCAGCGGCAGCAGCAATGTTCCCTGTGGAAGGGAGGCCCAGGCTGGGGCTGGCAGTTTGTTGCACCTCCTTCAGAAGATTCRACTGCCTAACCCAGCAGAAAAAGGAGAGTGTTCTGCCCAGCTAGTGACTCAAACCGGTTAATGGAGGAGTGTGAGTGTCAGAGCCACTGCAAGGGGCGGACTGGAACTGTGCTGTGTGAGGGAGAGGAAGCAGCTCCTCTTTTCAGCTGCCCCAACCTCTTGGGTCTTTGAAGTTGTAAGCCTTGCTGCAGGAACCGTACGGCTCTTCGGAGGATTGCACTAGACTGAATTGGCAAGAAACAGTGTCTGATTCTTAAATTAAAATGGTAGCATCAAAAGTGTCTTTAGAATGATTTTGAAGTCCTAGGTTGGTCTGCAGACCGAGGTTAGGTTGTTTTTATTTATTTATTTTCTGTTACTGTAGCTCACATCTCCTGAACAGCTAGCACTTGTCTCTCTCTGTGCACACAGGACAAAAACAGGCTTTGAACCCTGCAGTGGAGAGTCAGGCCTTCCTGCAGCTGGCTAGGCTGTGCAAGGATCATACACTGGTTGGCATGAAATTATTGGATAAAATACCCTCGGTGCCACGTGGGGAGCTGTCATGCAGTAAGTCAATGGCAAATAACACTCGATGMAACTGCTACTGTGTTAATGGTGATGTGGTTGGTTTAAAATCACATAGCAAAGAATGAAAACAATGCTGAGGAAGCATCTGTTACTGACCTCAAACTTGATGGTTAAATAAGTGGGTCTGAATTTATGTGCAAGAAATGAACGTACTGTTAAAGAGGTAGATTAGTTTACTTTTCACACCAAATACAGGTGGTTTTGTACTAGTAGCTTGAAAATACAATCAATGAGTTACCTGAACCTCTGTAGTTGCACGTTGCTAAAGGAGAACACCGTGGCTATTGTCATGTTCGCCATGGTTAGAAACTGCTTTCTTTATCCATTTGGTATTTAACTTTCTCAAGTGTTTGTTTCCAGAGTCCCTTGTGCACTTTGTAGCCTCACATATCACAGAGATGTAAATAGGTGAACAGACTGCAGCCAAGGTATTTTTGGCAGCTCCTCAGTGGGCAATGCCAAAATGAGATATTTTACCTACTTATTTAGGCTATCTTTTCAAAAGGCTTATTATGGGAAATTTAACTCTGAGGGAGTGATTTTTTTGCACATATAGTAACAAAAGGAGAATGTCCCATTCTGCTTTATCCARAGTGGTAAGAATTTGCTAAATCACCTTCCTCAGAAATGGCTTAAGTTGAAACTGTTCCTTTAGAATCCAGCCCTAATCCTGGAAATTTGAAAATCTTTGTGAGAAAGTAAATAAYTAAAAATACTGTTTCATATTCCATGTAGTCCTTATGTCCCTAACAGRTTTCTCCTGCTGTCAGCACAGGGACAACAAGGGGAGAGCTTTTCCCCCCTCTTTTGTTCCCATATGTAGCACAGTGTAAAATGGATATTGCTGTTTTCATGGGTGACTTACCAAAAGGTAGGAGAAGAAACTCCCAAGACGGAATGTTGGGAAGAAGCAGGCTGTGCTGGGATACTGTAGCCTGTCTCTGAAGTCTGTGTGTTATTTTACAGTAGTTGTACACATAGAGATATAATCAGCTCATTTTGAAATCTATRGTTTGTTTTGCTGAATTTTAGCATATTCTTTTCAAAATCTGTTTTTTTAAAGTAAGTTGTTTACTAGTTCATATACTTTTTTATTAAGTGAATTGTGTGGTGCTGAGAGTATGATCTGGGACTCCACTATGTCACGATTGCGTTAAAGTATTAGGTCAGGCCTGTCACAGAAAATAGAATCTACTCTGAGGTATTGCTTTAAGTAATGTATTTAATGTTTGGAATCTCTAATTTTTTTTCAAACCCATATCTGAAACTTGTGGCCTTTCTTTTACAAACAGGGAGCTGTGGTAGTGGAGTGCTGATATATTTATTATACTCTCATGCCTCAGCCCTTGGCGAAGGGAGTTGCAGTTTCTGTGTGTTGAATAAAATAACATTTCAAACATGATTGAAAAGAAAACTTTCCCACAGATTAAGAAGTCAGACTGAGCATGCAGCGTTACAGAAACTGTTGTTATAATTCCAGAGGGCATAGCTATAAAAGTGCCCAATTCTGGTTTTAGGATGGGAGATTTTGTATCTCCCAAGAGATGGGATCAGCTCTGCAGAGACACGTAATAATTAACTTCCTCAGCTTATTAACTGAAACAGGTGAGGTCTTGTATTCTTCAGTTACAGAGTTGCTGATTTTGGCCCATAGCTGCTTCAGTTTGACTTGCCACATGGAGGGCATCACTCGAGTGCTGCAGGCAGCGCGGCTCCTCACGGACCAGCACCTGGCGCCTAAAGAAGAGTACGGACTTGTGGTGCGTGTCTGGGGCCCTGCGCGTGCGGGCCCCGCGGCCCGTGAGCATTCCCATGCACACGCTGGCGAGTGCTGGCAGTCGGAGCAGTGAATTGTGTGAGGGCAGAACACATTTCACTGCTGATGCGCTGCTCTGTGCCGGTGGCTGGAGGCGGGGGTTGGCCTGATGTTCACAGGTGCTGGCTGACAGATTTTGATATCATAAGGCTGTTATTTTCCTGGAAAAGAGAAGTGGAGAGAGCGGAGCACAGTGGGTTAGAGTGGCCATTTCCCAATAATTCAGCCCCCTCGTGAAATCGATGGTTTGTAGCACCGTGCTGCCAGCCACCTCTTAGTCCTGCCTAGAAAGGGCTCCTCGAGCCCAGGATGTGCTCAATATTTTGACAAGAAGGAAGGTGCTGGGGGGGCTAGAAAGTCCCCTGCATGTTCACGTTTGGTAAAAATGGTGCCCTTTTATCTGCAATACAGAAGAGGCAGTCAGTGACTTGAGAAGTCTCCTTGGCTTTAGGAGCGCGCCTGCCTCGTGCGGGAGCGCCGGGCAGGGGGGCTCYGCGCTCGCCTCGTCCTCACGCGGCTGCGTCCGCAGGTCCGTCTGCTCACCGGGATCGGCCGGTACAACGACATGACCTACGTGTTTGAGCTGCTGCACGAGAAGCATCACTTCGAAGTGCTCATGAGGAAGAAGCTGGACCCGGTAGGTGCAGGGTGTGGGGGGAGAAACTTCCAGAGACTCSTGTCCCTACGTCAGGGGCTGCTGCTGCTTACCCAGCAAGGAGGAACTACTTGGAGATTCCARTTCCTGGAGTGCACAGAGTGTTTCAGTAGCTTGGTTGCAATGRACTCAGTCTGGATTTTCGTCTGGCTTTGGTTGAACGTGTCTGCTCTGATGCATTTCAGCACTGCAGTGAGAACAGCACTGACAGGTTAAGCTSTGTGGTGGCACGTGCAGTTTTCATGGCCTGTCTTGGTTCTACTTCCAGTTATTCTAGGATTTTTCCAGGATTTTTAGAAATTATAAAATAACATATTTATAACTTTCTTGCTACAAAAATAATTTTGATATTTTAATGTACGTTAATAAATATATAGCTACTCAGTTTCATTATTTGACATAATGTAGTCCCCAGCTATATTGCCARATATAATACTCCCATTATGTTTAATGTAAAGAAATCTCAAGTAGTGTAAAAATCACTTTTTGGAAAATTGTACCAGAAGAGATTTGCCTGTGAACAGTAAAATATGAATAGAAGACAGGCTCTTCAAGTCTTTAATGTGATATTCTTTGGCCAGAGCGGGACCCTGAAGACGGCTCTGCTGGATTACATCAAGCGCTGCCGCCCGGGAGACAGCGAGAAGCACAACATGATCGCCCTGTGCTTCAGCATGTGCCGAGAAATAGGAGAGAATCACGAGGCCGCTGCTCGTATTCAGCTTAAACTCATTGAATCCCAGCCGTGGGGTGAGTGAGAACTGCCAGAACGAGAAATACGAGGTCATTTGTGCCTTTTTTTAATATATCAGGTTGCTGCAGTGCTGTTGTCAGCACAACGCTACCGACTTCTGCAGTGTGAAATCATCCTTTCATGTTGCACATGAGGTGGTTGAGTAAGGAGGGAGCTGCGATGGGTGGATGCAGTTTGGACTGACTGTGCTGTGGTCCTGGTGACATCTATTACACTTCCCCTGCCTGGAAGGAATGGGTGGTCCTGGGATTGGAGCTCAGCAAAATGCATTGCTGAGCTTAGCTCGTAGCAGTGCTTGTATCCACTGCAAGTGAGTGATCTGCATTTCTTTGCAATTCCTTGGTCACTTGATTAAGATTCTTGCAGTAGCTTTGGTCCATAAAAGAACAGGTATCACTGCTGCTTCTCCTTTGTTCAGAGCTTCYGCATACAAGAAACCAGTTTAGTTCCTGCTGCTTTCTGAAGCAGTAGTAGCTGCTGACTTAGTAGCAGGAAGTATTTGTGTAGCTTATTTTGTCGCGTGCATAAATGACGATTATTTGACTTAGTTTTTGTTTTTCAGAGGAGTCTCTTCAAGACGTGACCAATTTAAAGAAGCTGCTGATGAAAGCTCTGACTCTCTTTATTGATGCAGCAGAAAGTTATTCTAAGGTAAAACGAGATGGAATATGACTTCTGTGTAGCACTGAGAGCCCAAAAGACTGAAGCGAACTGGGAGAGCCAACAAGGAGATTCTTGGGAAGCARCCAGGGAGAGCTGTGAGGAGGTTCTGCAGAATCCCACCCGGGAGCCGAGCAGAGGAACCTCTCGTGCTCTCGCACCTCGGCAGGGTCCCAGCAGTCTCAATAAGTCCATCCTACCCCAGAGCTGTCTGTGCTGGTCCCTGCTCAGCCTTTAGTATCTGGGATTCCATGTGGGTCCCCTGATCTTAGAGAGCAGCAATCACGAGCTTAAATGCTTTGCTCTAAAGGCAAACAGGAACAGGGCAGTATAGAGAGAGCTGAGAGACTTGGTATTAAACTACTGCAGTGTTAGCAACGCTAGGACATGGTGTGATCCGAAAGAGAAAATCGGAGACAACTTTGAAGCCTCTAGTGTTGCTCTCAGGAATACTTCCTGCTTTCTTATGGAAATGTGCTTCTAAAAGTTGGATTTGCCTTTATTTATTAAATAGGACTCCTGTGTCCGGCAGGCCTTGCGCTGCAAGCGGCTCACAAGGCTCATAACCCTCCAGCTGCATTTTCTGAGCACCAGTCAGAGCACCATGCTGATTAACCTGAGCAGCCAGAGCGTGATGGACTGCATCCTGTCCCTGCCGCGCTTCTATCAGGTGCCGTGGGAAGGTGCTTGGCCGAGGACGTTCCGTGAGCGCAGGGCACAGCCCCTGCGTGGGGCCAGTGCGTGACTGCGATCCCGGCGCAGTCTCCCGCTGCTTCGGGGGTCCCTGCTGCCGGCCGCGCGGGACAGGCAGACCTCGCCGTGCAGGGGCTCCCGTGCCCCCCGACCCTGCCTTCCCGGCCCTCGTGTAATTTACATCAATGACTTCAGTCAGTAAACTTGAAAACAGCTGCAGCGCTATCTTTCAGAGAGAACAAGTGACAGTTTGACATGCTGATGACAGTGTCTTTAACAAGATACTGCATTCCATTAATTCTGGAGACCTTAGACTCGTTTTTTGGGGTTATGTGACAGCCACCCTTCTGATACTTCACCATATGTGTGTGTGTGTGTATAATGTGTGTGTGTGTGTATATATATTTATATATATTTGAAACAAGGTGAAGAACTACCCCTTTGTTGTTTGTTAACGCGTGCTCCTGCTGCCCACAATGTTTTAGCGTAGGAATGTCTGCGAGCACAAACTCTTCCCGGTCAGTAACGGCTCTTCTCCCTGCAGGCTGCTATTGTGGCTGAGGCTTACGACTTTGTTCCAGATTGGGCTGAAGTTCTGTATCAGCAAGTGATCACTAAGGGAGACTTCAATTACTTAGAAGAATTTAAACAACAGAGACTGCTCAAGCCTGGCATATTTGAGGAGATTGCTAAGAAGTAAGTAGTTCTTTAGTCAAACAGGGACATGTATTTTCTGTGGCTGACTTCAGAGGAGCAAATTACATGTTAAAGGCATGTAAATCTTCTTACTACTGTTGAAACCTTTTCTGTGATAAAGCCTAGTATATCACAGTACCTGAGGTCAYGTTCAATTTCTTTTTGAGAATGTGTGGAKAAAAGCACTATGTCTGTCATCTTTATTGTGTGGGGTAAATAGGGTACCTTAAGGCTGCTGGTGAGATCCAAGACTTGTTTTTTTCTGTAATAAATCAGAACAAAATAGCCAGAGTCAAATTTGTATGCCGAACACAACCCTGTCTGCTCAGAAATAGAGGTAGTTCTTCTACCAAGCTCCTCATGGAGGCATTGCCTGTGAAGGTCCCCCTTTTGATGTAAAATTCTTTGCAGAGTTAAACAAACCTCGCCCGCTGAGGCAGCGCTGCAGAGCCTGAGGAAGCTGCTGGCGCWCTGCGAGGACGTGGCCACCCGCTACCGCCTGGCCTGCGAGCACAGGTTCTTCGACGTGGCGAACGCGCTGCTGAGGGACGCGCAGGCCGGCTGCTGCCTCAAGGACACGTTGCCAGCCTAGCGCCGGGGCCGCTTCCTGCGCGGCCGCCTGCCTGCCGGGATCGGCCGCCGGGAAGGGCCCCGGGAAAACCCGCGGTGGTTGTAAGTGCTCGAGACGCTGAGGCTGCGTTAACCTAAAGCTGGTATTTTGTATAATAAATCCGCCTGTTTACAAAATACTTGACTAACAGACTGGTACAGGCAGTGGTGGGGCTCGAGATCACAACGAGGATGCAGTTGATGGATTTCCACAAGAACTGTATCCAAACAAGCAAAAATTATGGTTGAAGGAGAATCTGCAGAACCTCCAGYAGACTGACAGCGAAACACGAGGAGAAGGAGAAGGTTCCTTTGAAAATGTTAGCTGCCTGGTAAGGTATTCCTTTTCTTAAGTCTTTGGTTCTGGTTTTGTTAGCCTAAGTTTTTGTCTTCTAGTTTATTGCTAAGGTAAAATAGTCTGTACAGTTCTAAGCAGYGTAGGTTTAATTCTGTGCTACTGTCGTGGAGTAAAARRGGGGGGGGGGGAGGGGAAGCACAAGATTAGATTCCAGGGTTAGGAAAYTAAGTCCTTGTTTAGAAGCTCCTACGGGGCGGACARGGRTCTGGTTTGTCCTGAGCTCCTAAGGAGTGTTCTGCCTCCGAGCTGGGTGGCACGGGGGCAGGAGTGGGTCTGACAGGACGGGCGATGGTGACACCTCAACACCAGAAGTCCTGGTTGCACTTTGAGTCTGCATCATCCCCCAAATAAATAGGGGCCCAGGAGCTTCCCACCACCCCCATAGTGTGACCTCTTGCCCAGAACTGGAGCAACTGTAGCACCCAACCAGCTTCAGTCAGTTCCCTCCAGCAAGGATACAGTGTTCCCGGTTATCCCTGCAACAGGGTTACTACAGTTGTTGTATTTGTAATGAGCCAAAAGATGCTAAWTTGATCTTACATCTTACCAGCTCCTTCCGAGTGCTGCAAATCTTCATGCTGGCACCTCTGCATTTGCCTGGGTAATTCCTCACCCCGTTAGCTCCACAGGGCAGTTAGCAGCTGCCAACAGGTACAAGTCATCAGCTCTTTGATACCCCTCTAATTCAAGACCCTGCATGGTGAGGATTAAGGGTGAACAGGGCCCTGTGTTTAAAATGCCAACTCCAGCCTGTCCGTAGGACTGAATTAGACTGAGGCTGTGCCTGCCAGGCACAGTTGAGCGCTCCAGGGGAGAGCCCTGACCGGACCGTTCCAGAGGAGGTCCCRTCCTGGCCGCTTTGGCAGCACTAACGCGAGGAGGGTCAAGAAGACCCAGCGCTGCTCTGGGGAGTGCCCAGGGGCCTCCAGCAGTTCTGTGTCTTACGCAGCTGGAACAACCTTCACAGGGGGCCGGTCTTGTCCCGGGAGCAGCGGGTTGGACTGCACCCCCGGCCCCACGGGGCAGCTCGGCCCTCGCAAGCRCCCGCTGCGTGAATTACTGCTGAAAAGAACGGGTCCGGAGGCACCTGCAGTGAAGTCTTCACAATAGTGATTTTATTAAATTAGTTGCTTTATAAAACATTGCAGATGTCATAATTGTTAACATAACAATTTGCCCAACTGTAGTAACTGTTGCAGTTTGCTAAGCAAGTTTTTTTTTWWWTRAAWGAAA
>PTEX01000325.1:228867-260833 GCA_003342815.1 Eudromia elegans
CCGCTCTCGGCACGCGGCGCCGCACGGCAGCGGCCCCGACCCGGCGCGGCCTCCCCGCGCCCCGCGCAGGCCCCGGCCGCACCTTCACGTCGTCCTCCTCATCCTCGCCGGCCCAGCGGTCGCCGGCCACCCCCGGCACCAGCCGCTTCGCCACCGGCTCCACCACCTCGAAGCTGTCGGCGTCTGCGGGGAGAAGAGAGCGCGTGAGCGCAGGGCGCGGAGCGGGGCGCGGGGGGCGGCGCGGGAGCCGCGCGGCGCCGCCGCCACCTACCCCACGAATCCGCCTCGGCCGCCATCTTGTCCCGCCGAGCAGCGCGGCCCCGTGAGTCAGCCGCGCGGAGCCACCCCGCCCGCGCCGCGCGCGGCACGCCGGGACGGCAGCGACCGCCGGGCCCCGCCCCGCAGCCCCGCCCCCCGGGCGCCGCCCGGCCGAGGGCGCGGAGCCGCCATGTTGGAGCCGGGCCGAGGGCGCGGAGCCGCCATGTTGGAGCCGGGCTGAAGGCGGCAGACCGCCATGTCGGAGCCGGGCCGAGGGCGCGAGGCCGCCATGTCGCCTCTGGGAGCTGCAGGAGGTCCCGCGTGTTTTGGAGCTTCGTCATAAAACGCCCGGAGACGGAACGSGGCCCCGCTGCCCAGTAGAGGGTTTGGGTACCGGGCCTGCACACGCCGCCCTCAGAAAGGCCTGGCCTCKTGCTGTGCTTGAACATATCCCCGCGAGGAAGAGCAGTTTTCACACTAACGCTGCCCGGTGTCATGGTATCCTGCCCCGTAACACACGGCTTGTTTTACTCTGAGAGGTTTCGCACAAGTAGAACSTTGCCTGCCTGTGGTGTGGACACTACTTGCGTACACAGGTCAGGTCAAGCAGCAGCATTCCCTGCGGGCGGAGCGGTCTGGTAAAGGATTATCCCGCCTGGAGCCCCCCAGGCAGCGCGGTGCCGGGGAGCTCCCCTCTGCCCTCGCCGGACGTAACCCTGCGCCGCAACCCCGCGGGAGGCGCCCGGGGCCGGCCTCGCGCCCCGCAGCTCGGGCACCGGCCTCGCGGAGCCGGGCATCGCCGCCGGGGCCGGCACAGCCCGCTCGACGAGGGGAAGGAACCGCCGCGGCCCCGCGTGCGCTTATTGGGATTCTGTGCACGGACTCGTGAACGTATACAAGAAACAARCACTGGAATATGTAGAAATGGGAGAGAAGTCTTAAGATACCAAAAAAGGAGAAAAGTGTTAATATATCAAAATGCGGATCAGGGAATTCATGTGGGAGACACCCTCGTATCTGGTCTGATCTCCTTGTCCTACATAAGAAAGAGCAAGAAACACAAGAGTTCTGAAGATTATTTATCTATTAAACATATTGATACACTATTTATTCAAACAGAGGAAAACAGAGAGAGGGAAGGAGAACGCCCCAGTCGTGGGCTTTGTTTCACCCCGTGACAGGGTGCACAGGGCCCAGGCGTGGGCTGGTTCTCTGGTGGGCTGGGGGCCGCTGCGACGCGCCGGGGACGCGGTGGCGGCTGCGGACGGTGCCCGCGGCCCCCGGCCAGGCTGCCTCCCCTGGGCCCCGCGCCACCGCAGGCACCGGAGCCCGCGACGTGTCCCCGGAGAAGCCGCCCCGCACGTCTCCCTGCTGCAGCTCGGCCTCTCGGGTTATAAAGGCACTCTGTTCCCCCCGCTTCGGCCAAACCACCTTCTTCSAGGCGGTGAGAGACTTTGTTTTCATTTCGAGATGCCAAAGATCTGCAAGGAAATGCATCTTTCCTTTTCTGACCTTTTTTCCTTCCGCGGGTGGCTTYAGAAGCTCATTTCCAAAAGTCAAGAGTTCCACTTCAAGATGCTCTCGCCCAAAGGCTGCTGAAGACCTTCCAGTCTCACATGCCCCGTCTGCACGTCCRCACAGCGATGGATCACAGAGCCACTCACTCCCATGTCCTCTGCCACAGGCAGAGTTGTGTCGGATTCCTCCTCCCGTCAGGAAGCAATTCCATCCAGGGACTGACACCCACAAAGAGCAGACAACCCCACCAGCCCGGACCTTGAATCTGTTCTGAGCGGTGCGGGTCCTCGGCCCTAGTCCCTGGCGGGACATCTGCACGGAGTCCTTGCAGGAACGGGATGCACTCGGGTAGATTGGAGTTCTCCAGTCATCAGATGTCACCTCTCCCGTATTTTAGAGACTGAGGTCTTCGTCTTGGCTTCGAGCCGGTCTCACGGCACAGTCAGGTGTGCATCTTTCTCCCGGCTCCACCACTTTCTGCAAAGCTTGATTGAAATAAGACAGAAAAGCACCAAAATTACCCATTGTTTCAGCCTGGCCTAAGCATTTTCCCCAAACCTCTACCATTGATCCCAAACCTACTGAGCCCAAAGTCAGGTCATTAATCCAAGCCAGCCACGTCTCCGTAGCAGGCGTGCTGGTGCGCTCCTAGAAGGATTCCTGCTCTTTTCCAGTAAACTCTCTCTTTATAAACAGCTCTCAAGTGCACCCTTCTATGGTGCCTTTACCTGCACTACAAAATCTCCCCTTAAGGTAGATCCTCATTTTTAAATTTATTTATTTACAAGAAAAAGGCATTCCTTTTCAGTATTTCTCTTTCACATGGTGCAAGAGCTTTTATCTTAATCAGGACATTAATCCCCAGGTTTTGGCTGCCAGTCATCTAGAACAGGCTCCTGTTTCCCGCACCCCAGCAGGGCTTCTCCCCTTTCGCATTCAGAGCCCGGGGCATTCTGGAGAATCGCTCGTGCTGCGGATTTGCCTGCCCGGATCAGACCCGCTTCCCAACAAGCTCCCCCCGGGCGTGGGCACAGGAGGATGCGCTGTGAGACCGCGAGGGAGACCCCCATCCACACCCCCCACCGCGAGGGAGACCCCCGTCCACACCCCCCCCCATCGCCCGAGCCTCGGCCCGGGCGGCGCGCGGCAGCCCCTACCAGCCACCAGCAGCCTGCCGTGCCCCACCGCGCTCACCTACCTGCAGACTCTCACCCAAGGATAATCCAACAGAACTCGAGGCCCTGGACAAAACTCCTCCTAGCTGTCCTGGGCTGCCCCCTCACTCTCGAGGGCCAGTTCATGGAGTTGCGTTTTGCCCCTTGGGAGAAGCTGCAGCGATGCCCTCCGTGCTGCRACCTGTGCCCCGGTGTCCTGGGTGCACCCGCGGGTCGGGGCGTGTTCTTTTCRGGCAGGGGAAAACGATCAGCAGTGCAGAATAAGAGGCAGGAGCGCACTCGCAGTGAGCGCACACGCAGGCGGTACATTCTGACCGCCCGTGAGAGAACCTCCCATTTGCTGCCACTTTTCAGCTGCTGTTTGAAGAAGCTGAGAGATTTAGTGGGGACATCAGACAATTTGCCCAAAACCAACAAATTTTGAACAACCTCAGTCTTCCAGATAACAACTGCAAGAGTTTATGATCTACGTGACTTGGAAGAAAATGATTTTTTTTGTTGTTATTACGCACTTACCATGCAGTAGAAATGACAAGAAACATAATTACAGAACAAGCATATAAGTTATATCCTCACCAAGTCTAAACACAGTTTGATAAGCYTTATATGTTATAAAGATAGTTGTGAAGTTACCAAGAACTGTGCAATGATGGGCACTGTGTTAATTATAAAAACATTGCGTATTTAAACAGCACATTCAGAGTAATTTAAGCATTTGGATTAATATAGTTAAGTATTATTCTCGTAGTAAAAAATGGGAGTAATGAGGAAATTCAGGCACAGAGAGGGTACACCCTGCCCTGCTTAACTGCAAATCAAAGGAGCCACTAGATGTGAGGAAAGCAGCCCGCCCTAATGAAGAAGTGCAAAGGCTTCTGCTCAGCAGGAGAAACACATGAAAAATGAGACAGATCAAACTTTGCAGGAATTTTACAAGTTACATCCTCTGGAATGTGTGTCACATACTGAAAACCAGAACGGAAGCAAGGACAGATCATATGCATCTGCCATAACTAYTTCAGTCTGTAAAACACATCCATTTTTTTCCTGTTTGGCCTCCAGTATCCTTAGTTTTTATAAAAGTCAYATACACAACATTTACTTTCCTTCAGTTGTAAAGTGACATGAGAAATGTCTTGCCATACAAAACCCTTATTTTTTAATGTAGGCTGATATCAGCTGAAATAATAAAAATAGTAACTGGAGCATAAATATTTGCTATCAATCTTTATGAATCYATATACCAGAAATGATGGCAAAAGAAACACAAATTTGTAGAACATCAGTTCTCTTCCAATAGAATTCTTACAAGATTCAGCCCATCTGTACAATGACATTTTTGCAAGTATCAAGTGATAAAATAAACCAGTTTTACATCACACTGTCAAGACAACAAGACAATTACGTGCTTAAGCAACTCTCTACCAGTCGATCTTCGGAAGGGCATCGTTGTTTGCTCGCCTTCAAAAAAAGTCTAATTTCGATTTTTTTACAAAATTATAACTAAAACCTGAGAAAATAAAGCATGCGTGCTTCTTGCCATTAGCAATTTACGAGCTCACTTGGGTTCCTGATATATAAATGTGACCCTAGGATACAGATCTGACAATCCCGCGGTGGCGGCCCGCTGGAATTGCTCACCGTGCTCCCTGCCCTGCTCCGAGCTGCGGCTCAGCGGGCCGGGCCAGGCCGCGCCACGCCGGGCTCCCGGCTGCCACGTGCTCTCTTCCCTCCGCTCCTGGTCGGCGGGATGCTGCTCCCATGGGGATGCCGCTCCCATGGGGATGCCGGCTGCCACGTGCTCTCTTCCCTCCGCTCCTGGTCGGCGGGATGCTGCTCCCATGGGGATGCCGGCTCCACATGTGGCACAAGGGCCAGGGCTGGCACAAGGACGCGGGTAAAAACAGAGGCCCAGGGAAGAGCAGAAAAGAGGTAAAAGTCGCCCAGAATGGCTGCAGCTCTGCTCTTGTGGATGGACACGCTTAAGCTGCCAGTTCTTGTTCTGCTCTTGCTTTCCGCCGAATGCTTTTCAAATTTATCCTATTCGCAGAATGGATTTTAGGGCCCATTTTTACTCCGATCTCGCAATTAATCTTCTCCCCCGAAACTAATAATGACACATCTTTGAATGGAGCAAGCCCCCAGAAACGGGGGACACWGGCCCCCGTGTCCTCGCCCTGGAAGACGCTCCCCTCCTCAGCAATCAGCTACCCCGCTCCTTCGCTGCCCAGGAGCCAGCYGACCGCGACTTCCTCCTTTCACCCCCATCAGCTTTTGATAATTAGCTTCAGCAGCATAATAGATTTGACTGATTTAATTAGAAGGACTGCAGATCAGAGATACCATCTGCTTTCTTTGCCAACTGTATCCATACAAGTCCCTTCACCAGAAAACACTCAATACTTAATACCTTTCTTACAAGGGCAGACATTATTTGAGTATGATGGTATAGATTAATTCCTATTTGCATCTCTTAGAATAAACTTGTCAAACTGAGCCAATACYGCAACAGTATTTAGAACTTGTAGTTTTTTTAACTGATAGTTATGTTGTTAATGTCTCCTCTCTGGCCTTGATTTCTTGAAGTCTATTRATTTATAATTTAGCTAGATGTACTAATTAATTTCAAGTGTGCAAATATTAGTTTTGCATTAAAATCTTAGCTTCGTAAAGATGTGCTAGCCAAGTCTTTTGGCCGGTACAGAACAGAGCACGTTTCACTGGGGGAATGGAGGAAGGAACACGAACTTTTTTGTACTCGCCCATATTGAGGTCTATTCAGAGAGGAGTAACAGCAAGTCACACAGCCAGCTCAGCAGCCACAGTTCACCAGGACACGTCACCACAGACAGGGACTTCCTTAAGGTTTAATCCAAGTTGTAAAGATACTAATCTCATGCTCTAATTTACTCTATTGACAACATGCAGTTGGTTTGGGCTGGTTTAGAAAAAGGAGGATAAAAGAGTAGGATTTGCAGAGTGCTGGGGTAAGGAAGCCGGACCAGGAGGGGAAGCAAAGGGCCGTGGGTGGCGGTGCAGGGACCCGGGCCGTGGGTTTGTTGGCCTTGCCAGGGCTGCCCCCGGGCGAGCAGGCTCCGGGCAGGRCTGCCCCGGCTGGCGGGCCGGGCATCGGCCTTCCGTCCACGTCCCCTCCACCCTCTCCTCCCCTCGCTGCCGGTGCCCTGCAGCCCCGGCCGGCCCTGGCGCCAGCCCCGCCACCGGCCCTGGTGTCCCCCGGCACGGGCCCGAGGAGCCGCCTGCCCCGCGAGACGCCCCRTCGGCTCCTCCAGCAGCCACGCTCTGCGGTACCTTCAAGCAACAGCCACAAAAAGCACCTTACTGTCCAGGCAGAAGAGGAAACGAATCAAAAGCGGAGGGAAAACAAACCAACCAACCCCTAGGAAATGCTCTAGTGACGCCAGGTGAACGCTGCTCTACCTAAGTAGTAACGTGAAGGAAAAAAATACCACGTATTTTGCCAATGTAAGTATGAAATATAGTTATTTTGAGGTCAGAACCAAAAAATGTTCAAACTTAGAGCATATATATGGACATGTAAAATTAACACAATCACAAGAAACACAATCAAAGAAAAGACCACAAATGAAGWCATGAGGATCTTTGGAAACAGAACGTTGTGAGTATTTTCTAAAAATACATAAAATTAGAATAAATGATACAGCTACAAGATTATCCATGTAAATGACAACTCTACATTCAAGGCTCGAGCACGATGTATTTGGAGACTCCCACGGGTACCAGCGTCAGCGTTGGGGCAGGCGCAGTGACGACCTGACCCAAGCCAAGGCCAGCGAAACACGCGGGTCTCGCCTGGCCGCCAGGAGGCTGGGAGCAAAGCCCGGTTATACCAACTGTGTTTCATGCAGAGACTATTCCCGTCAGGAGTACTTGGTACTTTGGGGAACTTACATTTTGAAGAAGGTGGACTCATTCTGCAAAGGAAGTTCAGAATGATAAATACCAGACTTGCAGCACATTAAAATATTAATATTTAATACGTTTACTAAGCAGTCTCTGTTATTTTTGTTGTGCATCTATGTAAAATTAACCTCCCCCCCAATTTACATTCTGATTTCCCTCACTGATGTGATCATCACAACACAGACACAGCCGTAAAGTGCAATGTATGCTTTGGTTTCCTTAACTAAAGAMAGCACTTTTGTAATGGTTTTAGCCGACGACAGGACGCATGGGTTTAAGGACATCATTGGAACAGATGACAATCTGGTTTTACAGTCAGAGCAAAGCCATGAGCTACTTAACAAAAATGGATTCACTCCGGTAGCTTAGGGGATTTTAAAGCAGTCCTAGGATGTAAATTACTCGGAGAAATTTGGAAGAATTCCACACTGAACAAGGATTCACTATTAAACTAATTAAAAAAAMCTCAGATCAAGTTTACAATTTAAAAAACCCAAAAAACTAAAAAATAGTTGGCAAACCATGGAGCAGTTCAGATACAAGCTGGCCTTTTTCAAAATCCATAAATACTTCCAGAACCATCTTATCCACATAAAACAGGAAGGAAAGGGGATGCTTACAGGGYTCACACGTCTGCGCAAAAGCATATATAAAGGTAATGTTATGTACATTTTATTTCAATAAAGACATAAGACAAACAGCGTAAAGATGCCCAGATGCCCTAAAGATAAATACATTTAAAAGATTCTCATTAAAATGAATCTGTAGTATTTCTTTCTTGCAAGCAAAATACCTTTCTTTAAATACAAAAAAATCAGTATTCTGAATTGCAAATGTTTTCACTTTTTTTTGCAGAAAATCTGCCATGATGATTTTTTTTAATGAATAAAGATTTTCCACAAAACAGGCTTGCTCTACATGCTATTTTCTTTAAACAGTTCAGTGACACAATGTGCTAGCTACATACACAACAGATAATATAGTAAGAAAACACTCAACCTGATGAAAAGTTAAAATCTTCATTAATACACTGGAAAAAGTTGACATAACTCATGCCTTTCAAAATCAAAAATACAAAAATTAAATGTTTTTCTAAAAAGATTTTCCTTATTTTAAGGACTCATTTGAAAATGAAGCTGCATGTAATTTGTACAATAAAATTGTACAAGTAAACAGGTAATATACATAAAAAATTAATTGACATACTTCTCAATTATCAGTTGTCCACCTTTAATTTCCAATACTGTACTTTCTTAACAAGCATACAAAATATCAAACTTCTCTTTAGAAAAAGTGCCGTTCTGTGACATCTTTTACACAAAACCAGTCCGAGCCTGTGGCGTGTTAATGCAGTCGAGAGGCAAAGCGTCCTAACTTTTACAAATTATACCTTCCATAAAAAGCCTCCTGAAAAGGAGATTACACACCATTATAAAAATATCACCCTCTGGCAGTAGCTGCATTAGAGAACCAAGGCTTGAGGACCATTTCCATAGAGCATAGGAAACCACTACGACGGCAGCGCGCCCGCGGCCGGAGCGTTCCGGCYCACCGGACACCGGCACCGCTCGGCACGCTGGCCGCTCCCGGGGCTAAAACTGATTGCAACGAGCAGCGCGGCAGGGGCGCCGCCGGCCCGCGCCGGCCCTCGGGAAACACGGAGCACGACGCGTCCCGCCGGGAGCGCGCGGAAGGACGGCCGGCATCCCCCGAGCGGGTGCCCGAYACCTGCCGTGCCGGCCGCGCGTGCACAGCGCAGCCCGGGGCCGTCCTCGTCCGGCAGCCCCCGGTGCCGCCGCGGGACGCCGCCTGTCCAGGGCGCGTGCCACCACAACGCTCCAAAGGCTCGGAGCAGGAGCAGCTCCTCTATTCTTATCTAGCCAGTCTCTTGATTTTTGAAAAGATTTCAACTACAGTAGAATATTACAGAAACAAAATATAAATGCAGGTTTTCTTTTTTCTAAATGAAACTTACATGGACTAAAACTAGAGAATATTTTTAAACAAATATACAGTATGCAGGCAGACAAAGCAGGAAAACAGCCATCCAACTGTATAATAAAAAACTAATAAAATTTGGCTATTTCCAGAAAAACTATGAAGCGCCTCAACTAAAAGGAATGCATAATGAAATTCTAATCTAATACAGGTCAAAAATGTAAAAAGGTTATAAACATTAACAGGAAAAAATAAAACAACTTTTACTGGCCATTCCTGTTGAAATGAGAATCTTAAAGTAACAGAAAAGTGGCTACAAACCCACTTAGAGCACCAAACAGAGAGAAAACAAGAGTCCATTTTCAATCTCTGTTATATCATAAAATCCTGTGTTTCTACAGGTCAAACTGCTGGTGGCAGAAACAGAATTCTTTATAAACTGCAGATGTCCTGTACATAAAAAAATTCTCCTTGGAGTTGCACTAGTTCTAAAGACTTTTCTGTTCTAGCCTCCCTACCGTGTTGTACTGTATTGTACTGCGYGTACTCAATCTCAGATATACAAAGTCTCTTTCTGTAACCCTTGATTATTGTTGGGCACCAAAGATAAGAAAAGCAAGACGGGGTACAAAAATGCAAAATTTCAACAGTAATGGCAATGTTTTTGTTTTAGTCCAAAAGGGTCCTGCATTTCCTCCCCCTTCAGTAATKAGACCAAAGGCCTTAATCTGGGGGTAGCAAGTCATGCAAGCGAAATCTGTCTCTGATGTGAGGTCGGACATCTTCATTCTGTAGGAAGAAATTAAGTTATAGTTTTAAAAGAATTAATAGAATGAAAACTCAGAATTTAACAGGACTCTAGCATCGGTATTTTAATATAACAAAATTCACATATATTTATAATTACYGAGGCTAAAAAACCACCTGAATAACATTCACCGTTTTGGAGCACGGCTATTTCCGTTTAAAGGAYGTGTGTAACGCGGCCAACTCCAGGCATTATTTCACCTACACTCTTACAGACACTCAGTGCGTGCTCACGTCAGAGCGCTGCCCTCTCCCTAAAGGCACAGCCGGCACTGACTYGGCGCTCCTGCTCGCAGGAATACTTTCAAAAGAAGACTTACAGCACACGGCTTAGAGCAGTCCGAACCTCAGGGCATCCGAATCTTCAAATACGTGAAAAGATGTAAAAGAGCTAAGTGCAGCATATCAGGAAAAGGAGAGGCCAAGTAAAGGAAATACTTACCAGCTCTACAAGTTTCTCCAGAAACGGAATCAATTTTAGGAGTTCATTGTCATTTTTATCCATGAACCAGCTTTCAATAGGAATTCCATTTGAAAGCTAAAGTAAAATCATGTGTTGTTAATTTTTATCCTGAACTTATCTGAAAATATGACTTGTGAAATAGCATTTTGGCAAAAAAATTTAATTGCTAGCATTTATTAATACACACTTTTTCTCTAAAGTTTGCATAAAAATTAACTTGTAAAACATCTCCTTAATTTGCATAAATCATTGCCAAAACCCCCATCTCAAAGCTGAAATACCCAGCTCTGACAGCTCCGCCCAGCAGCGGAGCCACCTCCGTGCTATCCACGTGCCCAGCGGCGGCGGTCCGCGTGCTCACGAAGGGGTGAGGCTGGTTTTGAGGGTTTTGCTCTTTACCCGAGATGAGACGTTAGAGGCAATCCGCACTCCCGTCTGCACAGCAGGACGAGCGGCAACAGCCGCACAGCAGAGTTCTGCAGCGGATCCCAAACCCTGCGGCCAGCCCCGGCGTTCCGGCACGAGCGCGGCCAAGCAAACGCCTCGGCAGACGGGCACTTCGCTCGGACACGAGGACGGAGACGTAACACTGCTACAGGTCTCTTGCTATAATAAGTCACTTATTTTGTCCTTGATCAGCTCTTCATTAAAACAACCAAAGCAAGCAAACCTGAGAAATCCATTAAGGATTTCTTTGTAAAATTAAATAAAGCTGATTGCAAAACTCCAGCACAAAGTTAGGTCAAAATATAAGGTTCCACGGGGTCCCACCAGAACGTTTTTTTGCCCCATTTGAAGTTTGCCAATAGCAACTTACATACCTGGTAGGCAAAGGCTTGTGGTGAATTGTCAATTATGATCGTTTTTGAAAGATCTCTACCGAGAATGTTTAAATCCTTTATGTAGTTTCCTTGTACACACACACAATGCTCACGGAATAGTCGATGCCTGTGATTAAATTAAAATACTAATTAACGTCACAAATTGCAAAGTCTACATTGCACAGGGGAAGGATTAAAAAAATAGGTTTTTTTCTTCTGCTCTGCTCCACTCTTCACAAACTATTTAGAAGTAAAACCACTTTTGAGGTTTTTACTGCTACAGTTACTAGTTAAGGAGGTTTTGTAATTATCTACATCTGCAAATAATTGTTTGTTTGTGTATTCTACTTAACCAGAAAAGCTCAGCTCAGGTTCAAAACGTACCTGTCAGCAGGGTCGTGTGCCTAAAGATTTTTCCAGTGGGTGGACAAAGAGCCCCAAAGGCTCCCCTGGTTTTTGCACGACCCCCAGCTCACAGACTCGGGCTGAAGGGAGGGCCGCCCGCCGGGCTGCTGCTGGCCCTGCTCTACCCGCAGCCTCCCCGCGCCCCTGCCCGCCACAGCAGAAAGCAGCACGGAAAACCCTCTCCTTTTCATGTTACCTCTGGTTGCAATTAACCTACTGGAGTTGTTGGAGCCTGAAAAAAGCCCGGAGGCCAAAACATTCCATCAACTTCTTCCTTTCTAATTAGTCTACTCGCTTTTAATTTATTACAGAACAAACGCTTTGTAAATGCTTGAAGAGAATTGAAAGGTTCACAAAAATATCGTAAACAAAACTGAAATTTCACCGAACACCAGCTGTAAGTACATTTTGAAATAAGCTGTGAACCGGGGAGGTTTTGACGTCCCATTTTTACGTTACAACGCAGGCTCCCTAGGGCTGCTCAGATTTTTAAGCGAAGTTTTCAGAAGCTGTACAGGGCGTGCATAATTTCATAAAGGGGCTGAGCTCCTAATGTTGCCATGGAGGAAAATAAGCTGATGCCTCAGCAGCGAATGGATTTATATATAGACTGTGAGTCATATTGCGGAGTGCCTGACAAGCCTACCTTTAGGCTAATGTCAAAACTAATCATGCCTGGATGTCAGCTTTCAGTGGCACATGAATCACAAGCAAATTCGTGAATCACATGAATTCATCTGCAAATTCTTAGAATACTGTTTGGTCCTACATTTTATTGTATTTTTCCTGTTCCCAGCACACTTAAGATTGCTGTCCTGAACCACACGGAGGAGGCTCCTGCAGCAGGATTTTCGTGCTACAGAGGCACCCTTGGGCTCGTTTCCTGTAAGTGCAAACATCACCCCTGCTCCTCCTCCCGCTCGGCTTGGTGATGCAGGCACGCTCGGGTACCCAAACGAGGGAGCACTTCTGCCTTTCGAGGTCTCGCTCCGCTTGCCTGCTCAGAACGCGGTAGCAAGGCAGTTTATCAGGGCTGTGCCGTGCCACATCAACGCAAACAGYAACACTGTTCCTGCCCTATGGTGCTCCTGATGGATTATATCAGTGCTGCACGCTCTGCTGACTTCAGTACAAACACCAATTAGACCAATTATAAGCACTTGGTCTTGCAATAGTATCTTTTAAGCAGAGCAATCACGTAGATTAAAAATAGTGGCAGGTTGCTCTCTTAGTGAGTTACGAGGTCCATAAAACACTGAGGGAAAACAATGGATGAGTTCTCAGGCAAAATGGCAATTTTATTATACATTTAAATAAAACCAATTTTTCACTCAATAACATTAAAATGATGCAGAGAAGCACTTTACCAAAGGCCTCTCAGATAGAGAATCTATACAGAGCTGAGCACAACTAAGTACCATTGCTTACCTCCCTTGCATCCCATTTAGGATGAACCTCTGACAAATTCTTTTATTGCCATTTTCTCACCTAACAGTCTCCCTTCCATAGGAGAACACCACAAAGAACCTCCTCCTATAATATTTCTGCAGGTCTGAAGGAACAGGTCTGAAGGTCTGAAGCTGCTTATCTCACCACCAAGACAACCGTTGAATCACTTCACTTTTCCCTCTCTCTTAGACTAGGCACAAACCCAGGGCATCGCTCTAGCGAGACACACCGCCAGGAAGAACACTCACGATCCACTTTTTCACTGTATTTGTTAGGGAAACCCATTTGTCTGCCTACAACAGGTAGGGCCACCACTCTCTGGTTTTACCTGACCAGTTGCTTTTTCGGGTCTAGTATGTTCAGCAGCTTGTCTGCGTACACCTTCTTAGAAGCAGTAAAGAGAATGATCTAGAGATCAAAGGGAAACAAAAAATATRTATTTTAGATACAAACGCATGGACGCAGCCTCTTCTCATCTAAYGTACAAAGAAGATGCCAAGGCAGCATTCTTACCTCATAAATCTGAGACATACGTTCCAGGAATTCTCTGAAGAACGGCCTTAATCGGACGTAAACCTGAAGCAGAGATGGACTTTAATAAAGACTCAAATTACTTCTGTTATCACCGCTGCTWCTAATTACCAGTTTGCAAAGAGTTAGTTAAAATCCACACTATGAATGAAGTTCAGAGCAAACAGGAACTATCCACACAAGAACAGCTTAATAAAAAGTTAAATGAGCTCATCACCTCTGCCAAAGCACCTGCAAGTGAGAGTGTAGGATGATAAAAACCGGCCTAACAATTTCACTGGCCAAGTGTGTGCAATTGGAGTTATTCCAGTTAAGAGTCACCATCTCTACACAACCCCCTGGAACTGCCTTGTCTGAGCAGCCTGAAGCTGCTTTTGCCAGCAGGGCAGCAACACTCACCCACGAGACGCCGTGTTCAGGGTATGACTAACAGGCCTCTCAGTGACCTGATTCCACCAGGAACGACCCGGGGGTGTCCGAAGCGATGGGGGAAGCTGCTCCAGCCCCTTCCCAGGTTCCCTTYGTCTGCACAGAACTCGCTCTACACGGCTCCCGTTCACCAGTGCAGGCTCAAGGGGCTCAACGAAAGGGCTTCTGCATCCCTCCGATTTAACCCGAAACACAAGACGTGCCCTTACACGGAGGCTCCGGCTGGACCTCCAGCGTGGGCCCTGCTAGCTTGGAGCAGCACGCTCCAATCCATCCCCTTCGGGGCCTGGGAACTATGAACGTGGACTTGAGGGGACATTCACTTGAAGGACGGTCCTCCGTRGTCACTGGCACCGATCTGGGCTTGACCTCAACCAACAGTGCAGACCTGTGCTAGGGGTGACAAGGACAGCCTCGGTCTGCGCTCAACCTTCTGCCCGTTTCAGTGTTTGACCACACACAGAATTAAATGCTTCTGAGAAAACGGTCATTAGAGTATCCAGAAAGGAGGAGTATACGGACCTTACTTTAATCTAAAACAAACCAATTTCAGATTTACCTTTCATTCAAAGTAAATCCCCACAAAGAATCTGTATTTTAACTACAATTCTATTATATAAAATGCATATGTGAACACAGCCAAAAGGACCAGAAGGAAAGAAATGTTGAAGCGAATATAGAGTTTTACACTGTGGCTACATGCTGCAGTAGAACCTAGTCCTTTAATGGAGGCACACAGTGAAAATCTCAYTATTTAGCTCTAAATTTAGTAAGGCTTCTGTTTGTTTTCAGCGTCTGAAGTTSTCACCTAAGTTTGCAGAGCGACCAGTTACTCCAGTAACATTCACATCTGCAGCTCTCCTCCTCTGAGGACAGGACTCAAAGGCATGCAATGCTATCACRCCTGCTGGGAACGCTGCTGTTTCTAGTGCAAGACACACTCACATCCYCTGCTCCCGGGAGGCGGCCGCGAGCCCTCCCTCCGGCCGGCTGCTTTGCAGGGACCACCGGCTGGGCTGCAGTTGGCCAAAATGCTGCGGAAAAACCCTCTCCAAGTAGAGACACGACCCAACGGCAGCAAAATCCTCGTGAAGACGACATATCTTCACGTCTTCTTGGGATAAATGACTTCTTTTCAAAAACTAAATGAGGTATCTGTCCTGGTACAATAAGAAACCTAATGAATCAACTAAGAGCACCCAAGCGATCAGATGCTAAGTACCATCCGGGTTGTATGTCAATATTAAGTTACCAAATTATATTCTTTCTCTGAAAGGTTCGTATGAGAAAGCAAAGAAAGCAATCAAGAGATTCAGGGCAAGTCATTTCTCTTTGGAATATGTCTGCCCCAAAYGTATGTTTACACGCACACAAACACAAGTTAAGTAACGTCACCAGTGGCAGACTCACTGATCTGTTTTTRCTGCGCTCTCACACCCTGGCACAACGCGAGGCAGCCCTAACCCTGGAGCCCCCTGGGACGGGCTGGCACAGAACTTCCGTGAGCCAGAGCAGAGCAAACGGCCCCCCTCTTCCCGCTCCGCCTCATCGTCCTCCTCCTTCTGCATCCTCCCCGTTGCTCGCCTTTGTCTCACGTGTTGGTGCCAATGTTCCGGGTTCTSCCTTTCCTTCTCAAGTCCAAGACCCAGTATAACCCCGACAAACATTCACGTTGCCCCTTTCCACCTGCAGCCTCACTCCTCCCCTCCCCTATTTTCCTGCCTGCCTGACTCGACTGCAAACAAATTCTAATTCCCCATCACTTCCCRCTCCTGCTCTCTCTGCTGACTAGACCTAACGTGAAAAAAGGCCTTGTAAAACTATATATAATAATAATTTTCAACATTTTAATAACAAAGTTTATYGGTTCACAGACATATTGCATCACCAACTTCAAAGTGGCTCAGTCAAGTTGCCRTAAATACATAAAAGAAAAATCTTTTCAAATCTTAGCTTCAAAATCACCACCATGGTCTCATCCTTTCCAAGGCGCCCAGATGGCACCGTTCCAAACCAACACTGCCCTGCCAACCTGTCGCTGCCACGCCAGGGCACTGCCCGCAACGGGCTCCCAGGAGAGCGGGTGCTCTGCCCGGCCCGGGGCACTCACTACGCCATTAGATCATCATTGGGATCTGCTCAACGGGAAGCTCCTGCCTTACCACAAAGCAATAAACACTTAATCCTGGTAAAACCCACACTCAAAGATACAGCAGCCACAAGGCTTCAAGGATTTCTTACTATACGTGGAGTTTGGGGTCTGTATTGGGGGGAAAAAAACCTGCCATGGATCAAAATATTCCTAGAAGAAACATTTTTCAATTAACATTCACTTCTGATATTTACACACAAGTTCCGCAAATGTGCTCCATTTCAGGAAAAAAAAAAAGRGAATTATTCCTTTCATGCATTAAAAAAGAAATAGGTATCCTACTTAGTGTAAAAGCCTATGAAATTGCAGTAATTAAATACAGCTGTAACACACGTGTCTACCTGATGACTTTACGAGCACAGGGGCAGAAGGAAGGGAGTTAGCGTGCCAATGGGAAGCTRCAGCCCGCTCAGCCACGGCCCTTGCACCCCCAGGGGCAAGCGGGCACCGCAGGCCCCGTGCAGCCCAGCTGCCCCCGTGCGGCCCGGCCTGTACGGGCCCCCTCAGCTACCTGCTCCTCAGGCCGCTCGGGCTCTGCCGGACCCCAAGGGAGTCTGCCCAGGCCAAGAGGCTTCTGCCCAAGGCTTCCTTGTGGGTGCTACCCCAGACACACGAAGGCTCAAGGGTTTTGCAGAGCCAAAGGTGGGGGCTCCGCCACCACGTCAGGGAATGCTCCGAAAGGGGACCCGTTCCAAAGGAGCGCCGCGATCACGAGTGCTCCGTGCCTCGTTCCACTGTGCGGCCAAAAGGAAGGAGCTGAGCAGGCTGTGGCTGCCGCAGGCACGGGATAGATGCAACGCTGCATTCAGCAGGCTACCACAGAGCCAGGCAGGCCTGGAGCACCTTGCAGCCATCGCCATGGCCACAGTGAATCATTCTGGGAGAGATCAGTACGGACGTATCTGGACTCAAGAACTTGGCTAAAACATCTGCATTTTGCCTACGACCTGCTTTTGCATGGAAGCCCCCCTCTGAGCGGAGCAGGGCTGAGACGTGTGGGACTTCACACCTCCGCAGCAACAAAACATGATGAGAACCTCTGAATCGAGTAAAAAGATCTAGTTTGTGACAMGGTAAACATCTCAACATGAAAACACCGGAAWAAAACCTAAGGTCTGCAGCTGAAGAGTTGAACGTTTATTCYTGCTTTCCAGGCAGAGGCAAGATAACACTTAACAGACACTAGCTCAGAAAATGTCATCTTTAAAAACACCGTATTTTCACAACGCACAGCACTTCACTGCTGGGCTAATGCAGGAAGTTCTCAAAGAAGAAAACCCACCCCAATGACCCCGCTAATCTCTTGAACAGTCTGCAGCAGGCATGCACTCACTGAGCCGCGCTCGCTCTGCGGGAGCCGGGCCAGGGCGCTCCGAGCCACTCGCGCAGCGGTTAAGGACTCCGTTAGTGCTGGAATTGCACTAACGTTAGTGCTGGAATTGCACAGCCGCTCCCGAGCCGTGAGCTTCCGCAACACCGCCCCAAGCTCACACACTGAACAGCTTTCCTCTTCTGCACAACTCACGGTAAGTTCTGTGAATCAACTTAAACACAAAAGCTATTCTTAGAAACCTCTCTTGAGCAGATCTTCACTTACAGCCCCTGAGCTAAACAGCAACAGAGCCGGGTTTCTGGACTTGAAAACTTGGTGCTGGACTCATAGGGCAAGGAAATTTAGGTATATTTTATATTAGAGCTTTCCAAACCCAAGTCAATCCAATTCCTACTGTTGCTGTATCCTACTATGGCCCGTTCTGGAGTATCTTTTTGCGTAAGTGCCAAGTTTATCATCACACTGTCAACAGCAAGAACACTGGTTCAACACCTTCCACTGGTTTGATACCTTCACATGGGTAGGAAAATTTAAATGATATGAACTCTGGTTTGCATTTGCATTATTAGTCACAAGACACTCAGTAGGAAAATGAATGCTGGACTAGGCTTTTACTTGTTCTTAACAAAGATAATACATAACTATTTTTCTACTATTTCTGGAAAACTTACATGAAAGCATGAGCTATTTTCATACTGAGGGGAAGCACCTTCTGAAGCGTTCCCTTCACATCAGGTATTGTTTTCAGTGGGCTGCATTAAGCAATAGCTTATATATAGTAACTTGCTGGCTTCTACTTTGCTCGGAAGCTTGGTGTCTGCTTCCCRTGGCCAGCTGAAGTGACTTCCAAAAGGAAATTTGGAGATGTGAAATTAACACAGGAATATACAAAGAGGACGGTCAGCTTGATAAGCAAAACAAACAAACAGCCACATTTGAAAGGTGAAAAAGCAGCTAACATTGACTAAGAACGCCAAGGACAGTAGGTAACATCAGCTGGTTTCTGCTCAACTTTTATCATGGGAAGATTACTTGTATAYTATATCCTAGCAGAACATGAATTTAATCGTGTCATTAAAATCCTTCAATGTCCCGCTGTTGTCTGTGGCATAATAAGAGCTGGAAGCTCCCAAGGYTGTGAGGTCTAGGCAAACACGGTGCCGGGGCAGCGCGCTCAAAGGAGCCCTTACTGCTCCTTGCCAGYTCTAGCCTAGAGAGCCAAGAGAAAACGTCGCCAGGACTTGCCTAATCACCTTACTGCATAAAGGCTATCGGGTTACTGTGCATTGCTGTTAAACAGAGATTTCRATGTCTCGTAAGTCACTCTTTCCATTGACTTCAACCTCCTGAAGGCAAAATCCCGGTTAGATCTTCGCTACTCTCATTTAAAAACACATGGCACTGAAAGGAACACAGGTGGAGGCAGAAAACACTAAAATCACACTGAGATCTCGCAAGAGAAGGAGGGGAGAAAAGGGAAGCTTTATCTTTCTGATTCTGTTAGCACAGGAAAGACCCTCCGAAGAATTAATTTGAAGATTCCTTGTAATTTCAGACTGGAGAGAACTGAGCATGGCCACCATCAAATAAGAGGTAAGAAACCCACGTTTAAAGAAAAAAAATCAGTTTTTCACATTCCAAGGGTTTTTATATGCAACAGTGAAGAAAAACATTTTTAAAATCACGACGAATACCTGGACAAGTGTCCTTTTAAGGTGYCTGATGAGTGGCTCATTCTCCAAAGATACTACAGGGGGGTCCAATATCGTGCCAACTACATGGTGGGGAAGCTGTTGCTACTCCCAGGTACATCACACAAAAGGACCTGAGGACAACAGCCTGGGTCAGTGCAGCATCTTTGGCAGTTGCTGGAGGAGAGCTCCTCCTTCCCACGCTTGTTCCTCCAGGGTACGTCAATGTACACCACACATCACCAGGAGACCCTCCTGACGCACAACAGAAACTAAYGGTCCAGCAGCGTGCACAGACAGTCAGGAATGCCTCTAGGCACCAGGCGGGCTCTGGGAGCCGGAGGTCCAACTGTCCCCGGCAGAGCGTACAGCAAGACTAAACACTCCAGACAGCAGCTACGTACCGCAGGCTCCGGGGAGGCCGTGTTCCGAGCAAGAAACGACCAGCCAGGCCGGCCTGTTGCTGCCCGCGCCRCGAGGAAAGCCGGGAGAAGCTGCCCGGGGAAAGGGCCCTGGATGCCGCGGCGCTCCTGCCCCACGTGCTGCCAGGGAGCACTGCCGCTGCCGCGGGCGGCTCCGCAAGCACCGCGGGCCCTCCTCGGGCTCCGTGGTGTCCGACACCCCCGCGCCGCGGCAGGGCAGGCGCTCCACGGCGCTTCCCGCAACGGACCATCCGCCCTGCGGGACGCGCTCCCTGCGCTCCGCAATGCACACGGCCGCCGGAACGCCCGGCGGAATTCTCTCTCCTTAGACAAGGCGATAYGGATACACAGCAAGGCTTCACATGGCAAACAGAACAACAGGTAGGTATTTTTCTATGCATGCCAATTACCTGGTAAATTACATCTTGAAAAAGGACTGGAAAAGTGAGTGCAGCATCTTCTAATTCATTTAGACTACAGTGCACTAACGTTTCATCCTATTAAAAAATTTAAAAGATTAATATTAAAGTAGGAAAAAATAYTGAAAACGGAATTTGCATTTTTATGCTTGTTTTAAGGTAAGTTTATTTAGTCTGTAMAATTTTGTTTTGTGCAATCACTGTTAAGATTTGCAAAAGAATTCTAAGAAAGAATTATACAATTATTTTATCAGTTTTTGAAAAAATTCACTAAGGATTGTGTGCTGGTGGCAAACTRCAAAAATACGTTTCAATATTGTGGGCCATCCTGCCATTCTGTTCRAATCTGCATCCTTTAACCACTGATACAATCACTAGAGGAAATGCCAATTGATATAGCACACGATAAAGCAATGCTCCCGACACGATTAGCAACGTCTGAAGCAACTTCCAAAACAGAGAGCGAAAATAAATGATTCTAAGGACTAATGCATTTTCTAAGAATATTAAACAGAGTGGATTTATTTGTGACCTCTGAGAATAACAATGTCCTAAGACCAAAAGATTCATYCTCCGTCAATTTTGATACAAATCCATGTGAAGTTGAATTTTTGTATTTATTATATATTTTTTCCCCCACAATAGTTTTAGGAAAGCTTTATGGGGAGAGGAACTCTTTGTTCAAGATGATGAAAGCTTTAATTTTATTTTTGAAGCAAGATAGAAAATATTTAACAAATACAGCGAGCATCCTACTCTTGCCACTACTAAATATATCTCTACATAGCATCTTTAATAAAAAAAATTATGAAAGTTGTTACATTCAACGGGTCTTTTGGTTTAAAGCCAGCATTACTAATTTCAGCAACAAATAAAATAAATGCAGTGCTACTTAACTCTCCTCCTACTTTTGCTATGTGTTTATGGACATATTTACCAGGTCTAGAACTAAGGAGAACTCTGGTGTGCTTCTCGTTTTSAGTGGAAGAGCTGGCTTCCTGTTAAGTTGTTCTTCTGTTAGTGGTGGAACATGTTTGATGAAATAATATCTGAAAAGAAAACAGCCTGAGTTGTAGAAATGTATGTAYATTAATTGGCGATACTGTAAACCAACTAAGTATTTTAAATATTTAAGGTTGCATGAGAAATAATTTAAATGGAAGGAGGAAACGGAAAAATTTTTAGGAGCTTTCAGAATTCTTTAACATAATGTAAGAAAATGTACCAACTGTAAATAAGAATTTCTTAAACCAAAATGATCAATTTAATATTTTCAGTTCAAATATTAGCACTTACGGATCAAAGACTTCCCAGTCCTCTTCATAGGTGGCTTCTGCATGAGGCGATGAGTAGCCACTGCCTGGAGAAACTGGTGCTAAAATGCAATGAAAATGACCCAAACGACCAAACAAACAAAAACAAACAGAGAGAACATAAGAGCTAGTCTTATTAGTGCGGTTTGGAGAGGTGACAAGGAGCACAGAGCTCCTTGGAACAGGGGTGCCCGCTCAGCCCCGCTCCGGCGGCGCCCCTCGTGCCAGCCGGCCGCACACGGAGCTCGGGGGAAGCCGCCCCGCGGCTCGGCCCACGCCACCCCACGGYGCCCCGGCCGAAGCACGCACCTCAGGATCAACAGCACTGCCCTACTCCTGGAACCACTCTTTTAATTGGAAAATAGTGATCGTTTCAGTTATACCAGAAGCGGTGAGACCTGCCTGCAGAAACTGGTCTTGGTGCATAAAAGGCCTTTGTCTATTAATCGCTGAAGAACAGTCCGAACAGTTTTGGCATGCCTAGGCAAATCCGAAATACCTGTTTACACAAACTGCAGGCAGTGGCTTTTCCCCAAGAGTCCAAATTACACACACGGCTTCAAGACTTGAGGGAAAAAATATTACAAGAAGCCCAAACCGTTTGTTACCTGTAAGCGGGGGCAGATCACGGTTGGTCGTCTCCTCCACCTCTTCCAAGCCGTTGTTGACCACAGACCTGACCTGCACTGCTTGGCTCGTGTAGGCTGCTCCGTTGGTTGACGTCGCAGTACTTGTAGTAATCTCATCCACCTGTTCCATATCCAGCTGCTTGACTATCTCCTCAGCTTCAACAGCCTGTCCTGGAGAATCCGATCCCGACGTTCCTGAGTTAACATTTCAGTAAACTCTGGGTCATTACCTTTAAGATGAGTTACYTATCCGAGTACTACAGTCATTATTAAACAAAAAGAAAATATGTTTCAGAATAAACGAAGGCAGCTTTCTTTAATTCAGGCTACAAAACAAAGCAGAATATAACCAGTGTGTTTGGGAGAAAGACCTCTGCCCCCTCAAAACAGCCTTTCACCTTTAAAAAAGAGAGAAAGATTGTTTTTTCCCTCCTAAAATATATTTACCATTTTTATTTGCTGGTGAGAAAAAATTGAAGACAGGGGAAAATATGGTGCCCAATAATGTAGTTCGTGGGGGACTGCCAGTAGCAGGATTATCTTCTAATTTCCCATTCTGCTTTACGTGTTGGTTTGTCATTTCATAACTTCCAGCTTCTGGAAAAGAMAAAATATGAAATGTTGTAGCACGTTTCTGGTTTTATGAGTTACGTCCTCTTTTATTATCATTGGCATTATAGGAAAGATCATTGTTATTATCCTTGACAGGCAAATAAATTGAGTATATCATTAAAAAAAACCAAAACCAAACCAAAAAATCAGTATCAATATAAAACCAAAATGCTCCTTTTCAAGACTGTCTTAAGCAACAACTTKAACAAGCAGCAGTTTTTATAACAAGCTCTATTTTAACAAACCATAGTTAACAGTAAGCTTAAGAATCAGGTAAATCCTGTGTATAGGCTTGATGACAGGAGGCACTTTCAGAGGCTGCAGCCTTCCCCGGGGCAGGTGCCAGGACTCGGGCAGGGCGAAAGGAGAGGCAGCGTTAGCAGGACCTCCGCGGCGCAGCCTCTGCACTCCCCAGATCAAGCCCAGAGGTAATGGCCCCGCATATATTACATACATGTATAAATGTGAACATGCACACAGAGACACACGTAAATCTTGAGTAAAACTGTTAGTTTGTTATCACGGATAATAAAATTCAACAAATCTTCACACTGCAATTAAAAGGACAACAGTTAAGGTTTTCTCCAAACATGCATATAGGCTAGTGTGCATCCTGCTTCTAACACTGCTAACTCATGGGTGAAACACAAGAGCTAGTCCTGAGGCTGGGATGAGAGCGAGGCTCTTGCTGCACAGGAGCAGGCCTTTGGGATGTCGGTSCGGGTGGAGCTGGGGGGCGGGTGCTGTGAGCCGAGCGCCCCTCTGCGAGCCCCGCGCTCCTCCCACCCCGGGGCCCCGGCAAGCCCGGGCAGCGCCCGCCGCCCCGCGCCTCCCCAGCGCTGCGGGCTGACCCACCAACCTCACCTCGCTGCAGCAGGGCAGGGGCCGAGCGCTCTACGTGCCCACCCCACAGGTCTCTGGGTACGTAAACAGCCTCCCGTCCCGCGCACTGCGCGCATGCATCCCACTCCAACAGGGTGGATATCCATGATCCAGGGGGCCCATCCTGGAAAAGCGCTCTCCCCTGAAGTCCTGTGCCATCCTTGGCACGTGTAACCCTCTGACAACAGCCCAACTGCTTCACATCGTCACCCCTCCATCGCTCACGTCGCTAATCCGACCTCTGTCCTCTACTTACTTAACAGCTCTACAGATCTACAAACCTGCCGAGACCTCAGCTCACTGACTAACGTGGTGCAAACCGGAGAGCGAGGAGCGAGAATGACGGAATGGGGACAGCACAGTCATGGTGGCAAAAGGTCTCATAGAAGGGTCTGAGCTAGGGTTAGAACCGCTGCTTACACTGTTCATTTCATCAAACATTTTACTAGTACTTGAAGTATCCAAATGTATCATGACGAGATACTCAGAAATAATTTTTACATTGAGGTACTTGGATGACTGTTAGACCTAAGTTTTTCTATGATTCTGGGACAGAAACCCATGTATTTGGGTAGTGCTTTTAATACTTAAGGATACCTGTTTACTTCCATAAAGGTCACATGTTGGGAACAAATATCCCACTTCTTTATAAGAAACCAGAAAATGAGCTAAATCGAGTAACAATTATCACTGGCTACTGGAATAGAAGAACTAAACCCGTTCCGAAGTAGCCAGGTCCTGTCCCATATCGAGCCTGCTCACCAAAGGATAGAACCCCGTTTCTCGGACGCGGCCCCTGGAGCTTGTCCTCACACACTCCGAGGTCTTACTCGGGCACTATATACTCAGTCTTGTTCTCATGCAAGTCAGTCACAAACTCTTAATAATCCCCTACCATTAAAAAACGCCTTTTATTAGCAAACAGCTGTAAGTGCTGCATTACAATTCAAGTGCAATAACACACGATTAGAATATTTACAGACCTCCATTCACTTGACTTTTCCGTCTTACTCGGGAGATCTGTTTATTAGGCTTTTCTCCTGTTTGAGGTGTGGATGTAATCAAGTTGTTATCTATATCCCGTTCAATTCTACTTCTTTTTGCAGGATTTTCTCTTTCTTCCTTAAAACAGAAAAGGGAGAAGAAAAAAAAAAGAAGAAAAAAAGAAACATACTGAAAAATGCCTTTTTTCCTCTACTGAATACCACTGGGAAAGGTTTGCTGCTAGGGAAAGTCCCATGAGAGAGCTAGCTCTTGTTCCACTTCCAAGTGGAGAATAGGCAACCCCCATCTATCCAGCTGGAATTTTAGATTCATTTGTATTGACACAACTCAAGGTAAACAGCACAATACTTGGAAAACAACACTGTAATGGGAATTCTTGTTGTAGAAAACTGTCTTYAAATATTATTTCATTGGATAACCAATTTATAAATATTTAAGTATTGGGGAACTCGAGAAACACAGAAACACAACTAAAATTTTCTGAAACTTGATTTCTCTATCTCTTAAAGTACACAAACAAACTGCATATACAACATAAAATTCTCCATGAATCGYTTTATGTAAAGCAGCTTGCTGAACTGCATATAAATAAGGAACACTCTAATAGTTAATCCATCTCAGAAAGCACCTGACAAAATTTAGCAGTTAAAACTGTTTAAAGGGCAGGTTATAACCCAGTGATTCCTCTTACCTTCAAGCAAAGGACTGCTCTCCTCTGTGGCACTCACATGAATGACTTGGCTCTTGCAGAATCACACATTTTTGCATTTTTTTTTGCATGAGCGTTATGTGTAGGCACACATACTTAACACCAATCTCTTTGCCCTTTTCTCCAAAGCACATACTACATCTTAACAAAAGAGCAACCTAAAATCTGAAACATGAACTTTTGGAGGACATTGAGATATAAAGTGTGGGACAATGCAAAATAAATGGAAATAAGTAAGTAATAACAAGGCCCCAGAGCACAACAAAGTCAATTAAAATTTCAATTTTGGAATTATCACAGTACCACTCCAGGTCACGAGTTAGCTAAAGACTCAAGACCAGCCCTGTCACCGTCAAAATTTCATTATAAACATCTCAGTTTCTGTCTTCTATAATCAAATAGCTCTAATTTTTCACAATTTTGGGTTGTTTAGGGCGGATTCTCGGAACGCCATCTACATACTATCCGCTAAGTGAATTGGGACTGCTGTCCAAACGGGCCTGTCCCAGAGCGGAGGCCCCAGACGTGCTGGTGCAGGACACGGAGCCGCGGCGTTCGCGCACACGTGAGCCCAGCCCCGAGCCACCCGCGGCGCGGGGTGCTCCCGCGCCGGCGCCCGCGCCCGGCCTCCCACGGCAACCGCCACGCTAGGCTGTGAAGCCACCAGCGCTCTGGAACGCAGCCCGCTGCCRCCAACGTCCCGCCGCGTTACCGCCCCGGGAGCCGCTCCGCAGACCAGGGCAGCACGCGAGAGCAAACGGGAGCAAACACGGACATCCGGGACCAAAAACTGCTCCAGGAACGGGGGAAACAACAAAAGTAATTCACATTTCTGGGAGAAGAGAACWAGGAAGAGAGAAAGGTAACAAAGCCTTAAAAAGGAAGGCAAAACAAAACCCAGACATACTTCTCTTATCTTAAAATTCCAATGTGAAATGTTTTGCTAAGATTTCAKCATTTTGTTCCACGGTTTTGCAGCCAAAATCTTGAATTATTGTGCTGTAATATAGATGCTAGAATGTCAAATAGATTAATTGTTGTGTTTAATGAACTAAGCAGGTAAGCAGTTGGAAGYATTTACTTCTACTGAAATATTTCCATGTCAGTATATCTCTATATTCCAACAGCAGGAATGAACACATGCTATTAAAGATTAAATTTCACTACATTTTTTGACAATTTAAGAATATACTGTTGCTTTAATTAGAACTACTTTAACTAGAGCTTTTTAAAAAKCTTTTTAACATTTACACACAGAAATTGATTTTGAATTTAAAGCATAATTGTTATTTACCATATAGTCCATCTGAGTTGTCTTAATATAATTACAACTTCTTAGATATTCTTCAAAATCTACGGTTACATTATCTCAATTCTGGATTGCTGGCAGTGAGTAAAGGGCTCTCTAAAGCAATTGCAGGRTTGTATCCAGACCATTGAACTAATATATACATTTCTCCCTCAAAACCTGCTTTCAGCTGGTTTTAAAACGTGAAGATGAGCACAGCTCAGATCTCKGTGTGGAGCAGGGCGCGAGAGCCTGCGAGGTTCCGCCCTGCCCACRTTTAACCTCAGTCCACTAGGTGGGGGAACATTCCCTGCCGGAACGCCGCAGCGCTCCCGGCAGCGCCAGGGCAGCCGAGCACGCGACGTTCCCACCTTGCTGCGTCGTGGGACCCCCGAAGCTTCCAGCAGGAACGCCAACACCACACTGCCCATCCGGGCCTACGGACCTGCCTCACTCAGCTCCTTGCACAGACAATCCCCAAATTCTAAAGAATATTTGAACCATATTTTTAAAAGCCACTGAATTTATTATTCCACGTTTTCATAAAGCAGTACATTAGCAATAAATCCTGTAATTTATTGGATTGTCTTAAATATATCTAATATATCTACAACTGGCTCCAGTAGGTTTTGCAGGTTTTAGGTTATCCTAAGTATTTCTAGCTTTCTAATTATTTGCAAAGAGATTCTGCTTCCAAAGGAACACCATCTATATTCTTTTATTTATTCTTAATAAAAATATCGTTATCAAATTTAACCGAGTATGACCCAGTACAAAGACACGAGCAGGGCAGCGAGGCTGTACCTTGGGTGTGCTTCCTTTAATAAACTTCTTGATCGAGGACAACAAGCCAGCCTCATTTTTCGGCGGCTTCCCTCCGCCGCCAGGCAGGGTCTCTTCCACCTCCGAGTGTTTCCTCTTCGCCCTCAGGGCCCGTTGCGGGTGGATCTGACTCGCCTGCTGAGAAGCCTTCCGCGTCCTCAGCCTCATTTTCACGTGTGCCACATGTAAAGCTGTATAGGGAAAACCATGAACACTACGTCACTGAAGAAAGCCATTACCTTTCAGACCATGACTTCAAAATGTTGTATTATACGGACACTGTACTGATGCACTGAGCATTTACACACACACACACACACACACACATATATATACACACATATACAATTTAATCTAAACGAAGAAGAGCTAATTAAGTTAAGGCACATCACTGGCAAAACCAACGCATATGGGCTGGTCCAGCACACATCAAGGGCTGTTGCAGAACCTCCCAGGCAAGGTAGGGGGAGCAACGACTGCCTTTCAGATGAAGGGACCGCCGGTGCCTGCTGTGCCCCGCACACACCACGGGCCCCAGTGCCTTGGAATACTTCATCTGAAGGCTCCGCATCACCTTTGGCATGAAGCATAAATCTAAATCAGCGTCAAGGGTTCACAGAATAAGAAATCGTATATAAGACTATGCATTAAATGCAGGTGAGGATATAGCCATTTAAAGGAACCGAAGATTGATCTTCAATACAACGGTRTTTGGGAGTCAGACTATACCCCAAGACGACTCCTGCAAGAGCACAGGGAAAAGCCACTCCAGAGAAYGCACCCCATTAATCTCCAGCCTTCACCTGCACTGCCCGTACACTTGAATTTGACCCCGACGAAGGGGCTTTTCTGGGTGGCGGCACTCGCCCCCCTCTGCCGCCGGAGCTCGCAGCGGCGGCTCCGCCAGCAGCGCTCGTGCCCGGGGCGCCGCTCGTGCCCCGGCAGCAGCTGCGAGGAGGACACGCGAGACACAGCGCACGGGAGGAGCCAGGAGCAGCAGCTCCGGGGTGACGCCACGGCCACAAGCACCACTACCGAAYGCACAAGTGTGTTCAGCACAGCACAGGGGTCAGCGTCCCTCCGGACACTGCACTGCTTACCTGCTTTACCTGGTGATGAACAGGGGATCTCAGACTCAGCGTTCGCCATCCGCACCACAGAGAACAACTAACACAGAATGCAAAAAGCCAAGCGGCTATTTCTAAATGACTGCAGTAATYTGGAAAAAGGGGGACTGACAGCTGAGATTTAAGGAAAGGCAACAGAAGCTGCAGCTTAAATTTCTAAAAGTTGGCTCCTTTTAATCCTGTGCCTTCTAGTAACAGAGGCATTAAAATCCAGCCCATACAGGTACACCTTTATATTAATATTTACAATAACAACTGCAYCTAATTTAGAAGAATATACTGTAAGTCAGAAAAAGTAATGCATGGAAATAATGAAAAAGAGCATTTAAATCTAATTTTCCTATGCCTTGCCACTAAAAAAGATGAAAATACCATTGAATACAAAAATACAAAATAAGTACACAGTACGACAAGATATACCTTGACTTTTCTTTCTAACAATTTGCTGCCAGTTTAATACTATTTTTTGTGATTTATGGCACAATGATAGACAGAGGCTGCTGCTACACTTCTGTATAAACTAGGAGGCCCTAGTTATACTAYTGGAGCTTCACGGAAGCCCATCCATGCTCTGAAGGGGGCATTCCGAAGGCAGCATTATCACCCTGTGGACACTTGTGCTTGCTGACTTCCCCCGGCGCTGTCCTCCCGCTCGGTTCAGCTGCAAGTCTTCTTTCCGCCTTCCCCAGGCCGCGTGTCCAGGCTCGCAGCGACGATGCGCAGGGCAGCAGCGGGCAGCGCTGCCGCTGTCCCCGCCTCGCCCCGTGCCCCYGGGCGTCGCCCGCGGGCTCCTCCGGCTCCGCACGCCGGGGGACGGCCCAGCGCTCCCCGGGGGCTCAACGGGCTGCTCGATCCACAGGTCAAGGGCGCGGGGGCTGCAGCCGCCCACACTGACAGAGACCCTCGCGCTGCRCAGAAGGGAACGAAAAGTTCAGCGCCGGGCACGTGCTGCCTGCGGAACCTAAACCTGCACTCGTAAGCACCGGGACAGAATTATTAATGACAAGGATATACTCAAAAACAGGCCAAGGCTGGACGGGCAATCTTCGTTTCAGCTAACTCCCTCAGCACTGCTTTGCAAGCTTAACGCTTTAGCACAACTCACACGGAGTTCAGTGCTCAGGACCCCCCCGGGCCTTAGCAAGGGCAACGGGAGCGCTGGACCCCACGGGCTGCACGCGTTGCCCAAGCAGCAGCAGAGCAAAACCAGCGGCCCCTGCAGCGCTTCAGCTGGCAGGGGCTCTTGGCAGGGTCTTTCACGGCGAGTTTSTAATGAACCCAGACCATCCCCGAAGGGCCGGGAAGGTCCTCYGGGCTAGCAGGGCGCTTAAGAGCAAAAACGAGGAGGAGGAGGAGGGAGCCACAGGTAGAGAGCTGTGCGGGGGCAGACCCAGAGCCAGGAGAGTTCGTCCACTTTTCTGTTCAACAGTCACCTATCTCGCTAAATGTGCAAGAAGATTCAGAATTATCTGAAAAAATAACAACTAAAAGTGACTGAAAAGTCACAGAAGACCATAACATACAAAYGACCAAAGAACCTCATGTTGCGGGATGCAAAGCAGCAGGCACAAGAAAGGTTAGCTAATTACTCAGGTGTAATAACACCGAGGTGAACTACTATTTACCACAGTGAATGAGGAGTTAMGTAAATGAGCAGTAAAAATATAATAGAACTCAGTACAAAGCTGTAAACCACATTTATTGGAATACATTATTTATATATTTTGAAGAACTGGCAAACATCCCACAATGTGACTTATGAAACAGCAGTCTTACAAAATAATCTGATGAGAAATAGGAGACTGCCATTAAGGGAGGACRAATTAAACTAAATCATGCTAAAAATAAACATTTGTGTAAAGGATTAGAAAAGAATAACTGTGAAACATAGAAAGAAGGTTGACACTAGTGAAATTCCAATTTGAGAAGGAAAACATTACTCAAAATAAGTTACCCAAYCTTTTCTGGAATAGCAACAAAAACTAAACAGGCAAAGCATGATGCAGCCTCATGCACTYCAATGGTGTGGACGTGTTTATGCAGCCAGGAGCCGTTCGGCCCGTCGAGGCGCTCCTGCCAGGGAGCTCTTTGGCCGATSGCACACGCCGGGTATCAAGCCTCAGGTTATAAATAGCTCCAATGGACTTAGCAACAGTCACCTGCAACCGTCTCGGTGACAGGAGCTGGCTCTCCGGTGCCTGGGCGCTTTGGGCMGGGTGTGGTTTTTGCTCGAATTCTGGGCATTTCTGTTCTGAAACAAGCACAAAACCCCAATAGTGAACACAGCCACAGCAGGGTGGGCAGCCGGGTCCCCGAGGCTCCCCCGGGCGCGCGGGGTTCGGATTTCAGCGCGGCTCGACGGCACGCCGGCACGACGCGCCCGGCTGCGCTGGGCCGCGGCTCGCGGGTCTGCCCTGCCCTGCCCTGGCTGTGTGGGGCACCGACACGCGGGCCGAGGCAGCGGCGCCGCTGGGATCGCGGCGTGGCACGGCGCGCGGCACGGCATGGCGCGCGGCACGGCGCATGGCGCGCGGCACGGCACTGCCCAGCTCGCGGCACGGTGCACGGCACGGCTCGCGGCATGGCGCGAGGCACGGCACGGCACGGCTCGCGGCGCGGCTCGTGGCACGGCCGTTCCAAGGGGCTCTGCGCCCGGGCTCTCCCGCAGCAGCTTCGCTTTCAAGACCTCGCAGCTCCTACTACCCTTGCTCTGCACAACACCAATTTCACACCCGGGGAAGTCGAYGTAAAAGTCTCAGCATCACGAATCTGAAACCATTTCAAAACACTCACAGCAAGTACGGCAAGCATTTAAAAATGAAGCCATGTTCCTATATTACATGCAGATCATATTTTAAATTCCTAAAAAAAGAATCCCAAATTCCTTCTACTATATATAAAAACAGAAAGAGAAAGAAAAAAGGAGAGCATCAGTTGAAAAGGGAGTTCAAACATTGAAATTCATTCTTTAGAAGAAAAAAATAACGGCAAAATGCACATTTCACTAAACCATTAGTGAGCTAGGGAGAACCAAGCAATGAAGGCGCCGCTGAGAAGCGGGTAGAGCTGCAGTGCGTTCCATGTCCCGAGCCCCCGCGCTGCGGAGGGGTCAGTCACCACCCTGCAAACACGGTCACTATTCTGCGGCCCTGGCACCTAAAATCCCAGGSGACAATTTCTATTCTATTCTACTTCTAAGCAAGAACATCCCTCCAATACAACCCTCCACTAGTGCTCATTTATTTCCTTGTTTACATGTGGCACAGCTGTTGGATCCACTCTTCCACAAAACTCTTAAAAGAAACATTTGGTGTGGAAAGTATCAACAGTTTCAGGGCTTTTGATACAGGAGAAACTTTAAGATGGTGAAAGAACAGTAGTGATGAACACTGGGAAGATATAACGGGCAGGAAAACTTTAGATTACAGTGTTGGACAAGTACTGCAATTAACGTGGCACTTAGTAACAGCCCTGGATTGCCATGACTGAGAGCTATATATTCCAAACCCACGGACCGGAAGAGCTCTAGAGGATTAGCACAACTAAACCCACAGCAGGAATGTCACTTGGCGGGTGACAGGAACACGTTACACGAAGTACTTTGGTTTATTCAGATGATTTTTTCCCCTATCTCATCAATTTCTGTAGCACTGAAATGCAATGCCCACGTGCAGGAGAACGCCCTGCTCTCCCCAGCACCTCCCAAGCAGCACCTGCAGAGCCCAGGGCAGCTTTCCAGACCCTGCCCCACCGCGGCAGGCACAGGCACGGAGCTGCTGAGGTAACCCCAGGAGCAGAGAGCACCAGACTGCTGCGAGCACCCCAC
>PTEX01000325.1:273828-289047 GCA_003342815.1 Eudromia elegans
GCTCCGGCGGCCCCGGGCGAGCGGCTCGGCGGGCGCGGCTGCTCGGGAGGCCCCGGGCKCCGCCGTTGCTGCGTTTCCCGAAGTGGGGGCAAAGAAGAGGAGAGCGTTGGCAGCGCAGCCCTCGTTCAGGACGGGCTGCGGTATTCCCTCAGTGCACCAAGATGTTTCTGAAAACTCAAGCATAATCGGSGTTTTTATTTATTTATTTATTTATTTTTGTRTGACCAGCTGCGGAAAAAAGTTAGCTCGGGCATGTTAAAGCTTAGCTGGGGTTGTTGGGCGGTTCTCCAAGACCTCGCACGGCGAGGTGACTCTGCAGGGTCTCGGTGGAGCCGAGGAGCGCGCTCCACGCYGCCCAAAGGGACGGCGCTCCCGCGAGCCGGAGGTGGCAGTGCCTTGTCAGACCGAACGCAATTAAAGCGAGGCTAATTGCCACAGGAARTGACTGCCGAGATTGAAGGCAAACAGATCCTTGTATGGATACCCAAATTTCCAGTGCTGTTATAAAGAGAACCAGAAACCATTGAGAAGAGAGATTAAAACATATGATTTGGGGTTCAAACGAGCCTCCCTGGGAATGAGACCTGTGCTTTCCTGGGCTAGCGGCTGCTTGAATGTGTCTTCTGCAGGGCYGCCCTCGGGCTGCCCGGTCCTAAGCAGTGGCTGAGGAGGGGTTTGGGGCCGAAGGCTTGCGAAGCTCGCCGTGCGTCGGGGTGAACATCAGGTGATGCGGTGGTGCCGCGGGGCAGAAGTGCTAGTGTGCAGCCAGGGTCACGGCTCCCCGCGTTACCCGTTCTACCAAGAAAGGCACGTTCCCCTGTGTGTATACCGTGTGTCGTAGTACACTGCGTGTGAAGGGCAGAACCACAAAGTAATGCTGGGTCTGCGTGGGAGTGCAACGGGCATTAGAGCGCGTACCGAGGTTGCAGAAAACGTTAGCGTTGGTTTGGCAGCAGGTTTGGGTTTGKTTTGGGGTTCTTTTGGATGGTGGATTTCAGGGATTGTGTCAGACTGAGATCTTCTAGGTGTGTGTTAATGGAGGAACTGTGCAGTTCCAGCAGTGCTGCACGTCCTCAGAAGGTCCTTTCCTGTGACATCGTTTCACAAGTCCCTCCTTGTATGTTCTGGTTCCCCCCCTTTGTGCCCTTTTGAAGTCGTTGCCTTTCGTTTGCATCCTCGTTCAGAGTGACTCGCTTCAGTGCGATTGCCCTGCTCATCGCAGTCACGGAGGTGAAGGGGGGTCCCCCAGCTCCTCCCGTGCACTTTCCGATGTCTGCAGCTGGACTTGCATTTTATCTCGCGTTTCAGTTTCACTTCCAGAGGGTTTTATTCCCTAGATAACTTGGGAGGGTCTTAATTTCTCTCCAGTATTTCATCATCCTTTTCCACTTGTTGATTCAGCTCTTGCTCTGGGCACAGGTTATTGTTACCTACTTTGCCAAAGGGCCTGAGAATGAGCGACAGTTGTTGCATAAACAAAACAGTTCTTGTTTGGGTTTAAAATTTTCAAATTACTTACTTCTAAGTAGTTCTTTCTCGTGCTTATCTGAAAGAAATAACTTGTTTATTAGGTGGGTAGAATTGTGCCCTCGAGTCCAGTGGGAAGCCTTGGCTGCCAGGCCCTGCTTGCTCCTTTGGGCCTGGACGCCTGCGRCCCAGGGGCTGCCTAGGACCAGCGAGAGGCTCCCTGGTTTAGCTGCAGCAACGGCCCGTAGCAGGAAGGGCAATTCCTGATGTCCCCCCACTCCCGGCAGAACAAAAGGGTGGTGCTTAGGCATCCCGCCTGCCCTGAGGCTCTCGCCTTCCCTCCTTCCCTTCCTCCGGATCCTCACAAAGTCTTTTTCAATGAGGAAGCTCCGTTATACTGCGGGATGCTGCACCTTTTCTCCACAGTGCTCAAAGCTGCTGGAAAGCACCAACGTACCATGAGAGAAGTGCTGCCCATGTTCTGGGATCTGCATGGCAGCTGGCCACCCGGTTTCTGGCCTAGTGAAATTCCCTTTAGAGGGATGAAGCTCAAAGTTGTCAGACACAGAATTCCTTGAGGCTGGTGTTCAACAGGGAGAAAGACTGCAGAGATCTAGGGACCTCATAGTCCTCCCTTCTCTTTTTCTTCAAGTGAAATAACATTTTGATCCAGCTGTTCTTCAATATGCAAGTAAAATACTGGTATTAAATATATTTATATAAAAGAAAACCCTCCATGATAGGAAGTGTGCAGTAAATGATATGCATATATTACTACTGCTTGTGAGAATGTGCGAATGTTTTGACAGTTGTTAATTAGTTTCCTTGGCTCATTGCTCCAAGGGCTGAGATAATAATCAACAGATTCTAGGGATGGGACTTTTTTTTTTTTTTTTTTTTTTGGTGAGAAATTCCCAGTATGAGAGAGACTTCTCTAAGGACTTGCAAGCAAAGCTGATAACTTAGTCCATGTTTTAGTCCAAGCTTAAGTAATGGACTGATTGATGAATAACTTCATTGTTGCTACCCGAGAAATACAATTTTAGGAAACAAAATATGCGGTGAGTTCAGAGTAAGTGTGGGCCTGTCTTGTGGCGTATGAAGTTTCAAGAAAGCATTTTTCCATGGCACATTTGACCGTAGAYGTGGATGTAAAGCCCTTAGCAGCTGTCAGATTCCTGGGAGGAGGGAGGGGACGTGCAGAGCGGAGGTTGGGCTCTGCACACACCGCAGGCGGATGCACAGGCAGATTTGTTCAGGCAAATCCCCAGGAGTCTGAAATGACCATCAGTGGTTGTGCGTGCATGGAAGTGGTGGGGGTGCCTGATTAGCACTTGTACCATAAAGTGGCAAATAAAGACCGGGCTCCTCTTCCCTGTTGTTTAGCACTGGCTTCACCTTCAGCAGATCATAAACTGTGTTCATGAAGGTCACTGTTGCACCTCATTACAGCATTCTCAAAACCCCGCTATTTATGCAGAGGGTCTATTGCACGCCATAATACTGAAGTGAAGCAGAAGTGGATGACTTGACCTGTGTAAAGTCTAGTTGACCCTGTGTGCATCCAAGTCACATGCTGCCGATGGCTGACAAGAACAGTTCTTTTGCAGCTGTAGAATTCTGGAAAATGTGGTTTCTTCCATAGGTTTCACATGTTGTCACTACCTGGACCGTGTTTGTTTTTTCCCAACGTTCAAGCTCGAGTGGCCCTTGAGCGAGTCCCAGTGTGCGCAGGTTCCACGGAACCCGAGGGCGAAGCGGAGCAGCGGCCCCGCGGCGCGGTTGGGAGCCACGGGGACGCTCCCGGTTCTCCATGCGGGAGCATCCCGAGGGCTCACAGAAGCAGCCCCGCAGGGCTGGCCCGAGGGCTCGGCTGCGCGTTGGGCTTCCGTCCTGCGCGCTGCGGGGCCGCCTGCAGCTCGGCTGGTCTTGGTCCTGCCCAGATCTTCCCTGTGAGCAGGGCAGCCCCCCCGGTTCAACGCTTACTAGAAGTGAAAACTGAATTAAATCATCTGCAGAGGAAAATTTAGACTCCTTTCCTCCTGTTTTTAGGAGATATAGGGAGAAAGAAAAGGAAACTAAGAAAGAGAGAGGAAAACAAGAGGTAGAAAGAACATTCCTGAATAAATTCTTCATGATTCTTAATTTTTTTCAAGGAGGTAAATTTCTACAGGCTTCGCATTTCAGGTGTCTCTGAGGTACTTATCTTTTAAACGGAAACAAAGATTTACTCTCTGGTTTCCCACAGCCGAACTGATTGGAGCTCCCTGGAATGGAGTAACAGTCGCACTAGCTCTGGAAGCTCACGTCCCATTTGTATGTTAATGTCTCTTCGAGCCAGATTTCTCTTCAGGGCCAGGCATAAAAACAAAGACCTGCAATCACTTGCTGATCAAAAATGACTTAAGAATACGTATTTTCTCAGTTTAACCTTGGGCAAAATATTTGTGGCATCACAGCAGATTAATTTGCATTGACTTGTGAGTGCTCTTAAAGTATAGCCTTTTATAATTAGGGTTTTTTTTTTACTATTATTCTTATTTTAAGTTTGGTTATTTGTGCAGACCTCGTAGGCATTGTGTTCATTTGCAGTTTTGCATTTGAAGTCTCGAGGAAGCGGGACAGTTGTAAAACCTTTCTTCATCTTCAATAGGATATCAGCCCTAGGTGTTTGGAAACCGGTATTTTCTTCAACTTCCTCATGCAGATTTTGTATGTTCCTTAGTTCGCATTTCTGCCGTGCTTTGAAGCTGACAAGTGCTGTTATTAATTAAAATTAGTAGCAATCACCATATTTAGGTGGATGCAGATAATGCATAATACATTTGAAAGCCCTTTCAGTAAACCTGTTGCCCCTGGTCTGCATTACACTTTAATTACTCCATTTTTGTAGTGGCCGCCCAAATCTGGGGTCCACATCTCGTCCCTCGGGAGTGACGCCCTCCACACGGCTGCTGCTTGGCCCAGCTGTCACCGTCACCTTTGCAGCAGGTACCACGTGCAGCCGGCGCTGGCCTCATTCAAATGGGGTTACAGTTTGAGCGAGTGCTGGAAACTTAGGGGTGTTCCAGCAGTTTTGAACCGTAATTTTACCACTGAAAACTTAGAGGTGGTGCTTGAAGAACTGGAAGCAGAGGAAACAACCAACGTTTATCATGAACAGAAGGGGCTCTTTTTTAAGCAAAACATCATGTTTTCTTGTCTTGTAAAACTAAAATGTTCTTCCCTTCTCAAGCTTCATGATGTCTCCAAGATGAACTGACACAAATTGACACTGTACAAATTGAGGTAAAACGTGCGTGTTTGGGAAAGACTGTGAAAAGATCCCTTGGTCTCGTCAGTTGTTTTGTCAAGACATTACTCCTTATTATTAGATTTTTAGATTAGCATTATCAGATTTTTAACAGGAGCCTTAAAACAAGGATTTGACGAGCTGAATCCTGCTTTAGCTTCTGGACATACCGTCTAACCGCAAGAGTCGGGACCTGCTAGACTGGTATTTCTGTGTTTCTGCCAGAGCATAAAGCAGCCCTAGGCAGGGCCGTCCCGTAGAGATGCCGGGTTGGCTTCTCGTGGAAGGTGGTTTGCAGGATGCGAGCGCCAGGCTCGTGGTGAAGTCTAGCTGTGGTTTCAGGCAGGCAGATGCTGAGTAGCTCCATCTCTCAAATGTGCCAACGTTTTGTGTGCTGCTATTTCCATGGAAACTAGTATTGGCTCCGTGAAAATGGCTCAGGGATCTCCAAACTACATTTAAAAAAAATAAATCAAGATTGTTAGTCATTCTTATTCCTGCTCCTAAATGCTGATATTGGTCATGCTGAATAGAACTCCTCCTTTGAGTATATTAGGTACAGTCATGGGAATTGGCAGGTCAGTGATTAATATTAATTATTGTTTTTTAAAAGTGAGCTAATTTTTCACAGAGTTCCGTTAGAAAAACATGCATTTATTTAATTTTTTTTATTCCAGCACACTAATGTCTAAGTAATTGAAGGTAGTCACGTTTTCATCACTTCCCCAGACCTCAAAACAGGGGAAAGATGCCTTGAATGAGAAGCAGGAGCAGCTCGAAGCTGCTTAGCAAATGTCCACAATTTGTAAAAATAAATTGTATATAAATATATATATATWKTGTGTGTGTGTTTATATCGGGGGGCTTGGGAAGCACACAGAGGTGGCCCCAGGGAGGTGGGACTCTCCAGMCGCAAGGAAAACAGAGGAAGGGCCTTATTTCCTGGGCTATGTTGGTGGCTGTTGGGGACAGTTGCTCTAAGGGGAGCCAGCCTGGAGCCACAATAGTGGCCCCTGCTCCATGCCATGCAGGACTCGCCCAAAGCAGAAACTCGCTGGGGACGTTAACTGGAGGACTGGGAGCTCATGAGGAACGAGGGGGCCCCTCGTTGCAGTTGGAGGTTGGGGCAGCCAGGGGAGGGAGCACGAAGGGAAGGGGGGCAAGGGTGCCAGGCAGGGGCAGCAGCGGCTCTGTGGGGAGGGGAGAGGCAGAAGGGTGGCTGGGGTGAAGCCACCAACCAACCASGGCGGGGGGCAGGGACCCGGCTCTAAAAACATCAGCAGTTCCCCCAAGGAGGAGGGTTTTTTCACTAGAGGAGAATTCAAACGGTTTCCTTCAGAAATCAGTCTTTAAACATTGGATYACTGCATGGCGCAGTGTAAGTGCTGAGGGACCTGAATTAGATTCCATACAAGGACGCCCACAAAGGATCAAAACTGATAATATGATTTATGTATAAGCAAATGTATCTATACATTCATTTATACATAATTTATATATATATATTTCTACGTAGGAGTATTAAATTCAACTATTTCTCAACATCATTTACCAAATGACTTGGTTGCTCTCTAAGCTTGCCAAATAAAGAAATTTCATTTTTATGTACCAAAGTACCTTACAGGGAAAATCAGAACAAACTGGAAAAAAAATTGCCAAACTGTTCACCAGCCACGGTGACAAACCTGCCGGMCCGACTGCTGAGCACTAGCAGAGTATCCTGCTGCTTGCGAAGGTGCCGGGGCTGGGGGGTTGCTCTTCACAACCCTCCCATGTGCCTCAATTYAGAGAGAGGGATTAGTCGAGATTCTAGGTTGCAGGAAGGAGTGTGGGGTTCCAGAGCTCCCCCTCAAAGCCATCTCCCTTTTGTGAGGGTGTCAGTTAATCCACGGCGTGAAAGCCAAAACCCCCTGCCTTGGCTCGGGCTGTTGCTATGAAAGAGAGCAAAGCCAGAAGCCTCACAAACTTTAAACAACTTAATTTATTAGAACCCAATAAACGTTGCTTTCATTAGAAGGAAGGTAACACCTAATTCAGGGTGAAATTACATTTTAAGACAAAGGAAAAAAGTTGCAGTGCTTAAACATGGTATTTGCTGATGACTAATTTTTAGAATTCTGGTACAAGTTTATACTTACGGTGTGGGGTTAGTACGGACTCGAGCTCGGAGCAGGTTCAGCAGTTTATTTTCAAGTGGAAATACAGGACATGACGCAAAGGGCTCTCCCCACCTGCCTCCCAGAAGTTYGTAACGAAGAGTTTGGGCTTATGCATAGAAAGCTCCAGTCTTAAACAAAACCCCTCAGGATGCATCAGCGGAATCCACTTTTTTTTTTTTAATGTTCCTTTTCTTCCTGAAATTAAGACTTATTGGTAAAAGACCCCTGTAGCCAAAAATCATTTGAGCTTTGAAATGTATTTAGAAGGTTTGCTGAATTGTATCAAGCAAACCTTATCCGTTATTTTAAATCTGAACCTGAGTACAGAGAAAAAAAAAAAAATACAATCACCTATGTCATAGGCCCCATAAATTATTTTCACAGTAGCCCTTTGGGGGAAGCAGGTTGGGTTAATCATCTTCCCTTCCACTACTGCAGATCAACAGAACTATTTCCATAAAAGTCAGAAAGTGCTTAAACACAGAATACAAAAAGTATCTAACTTACAAACTCCTCTGATAGAAAAGCAAAACGTGGAACGTGCCAGATGGCTGAAGAGGTGGTATCGAAGTACAGAAAATCRACGTGAGTGACCGTGATGGAAACGATGCTCCTGAACAGCAAAACGGCTGCAAAACCACCCTGCATTTACTGGTGGCCAGGGCTGTTCCTCCCAGTAAGGTCCTTACAACGCTGCAAACACGTCTATTTCCCGCTGAAGAAATGYCTTCTTTCCACGTACACAAACGTATTTCCTACAGGCTGCATTATCTGTTTACCTTTTAGAACAGGCTATAGTTACATCACTTTTTTCAGAATGCATCGAATTACTAGAATTCTAATACCACGGATTCCCAGCTCTAGCTCTAAGCTTTGGTCACTGCCTACTGGAACTGAAACGGTACTCACTTCTGAAGACTAGTTCTCTGTCATGGATCTTTCCTCAGTCACATTAAGGAAGGAGCAATCTTTTAGCACTCAGCTTTCATTCTCAATGGATAACTCACCTGCAAGCTACAGAAACACAGCACTCATGAAGGAAGCAGAGTATTTTTGCTCACACGGGAATTACTGTAGAAAAGGAGTCCTTTGGCTATACATTGTTTCCACAGTGTATTTGTTACATGAGATACAAACTGTACAAGCTCTCCAGTTTACAAAGTTTTCTAATTTGCAGAAACAATTCAGCCTATATTTATAATATCGGCTTTAAATGTAAAGATTATTACAGATAAGGTACAGTCTAGTTGGCTCGATGTAACAACGAAAGTGAAGTTTTAATACAATTTGCAATGGTACACCTATGTACATATATACAGGGCGGCTGGCTCGCGCGCCCTCGGTGCGTGTACTTATCCCTCYGCTGCAGGCCTCCCTCCGAGCGCGCGGCCGCGGAGCGGCAGGGCCGGCTGCCGGCGGCCTTAGAGGACGCCGTCGCCGAAGCGCTTGCCGTACTCCACGCCATCGTTCTGCAGCTCCCGCTCCTCGTCGTCTGCAAGGGAAACGTGCGGAGCGTGAGAGGCGCCCGGAGCAGCTGAGCCCGGGCTGCAGGGGAAGGGAGCAGGGGACGGGGTGAGGGCRGCCAGGACAGCAGCGCCGGGCTGTCCCCTCTGGAGAAGCGGGGCTCACCCGCTGCTGCCTCCGGCTCCCCGTGACTGCCCTCCAGGGACTCCCTGCCTCCAGGGGCTGCACAGCTAGCTGTGCCCAGGACTCCCGCAGTGCTCCGGCAGGGGCTTCCAGCTCTCCCATTAAGACCCAGGAGGCGACGGTCTGYGAAATCGCATCGCCAGCTCCTACCCTTCTGGCATTAATATAGAATATATACAATTATGAGCTGCTGGATACCGTCCAGGATGGGCACAGAGATGTCAAGACCCCCCTCTCCAGGCCTCTGGACAGACCAGAGGTATAAAAGTAGAACGTTTTCCATCTACTTCCCAGGATAAAACAGAACAAGACGACGACCCTTCCCGATTTCTGCAGCACAGCACGTTTTTCAAGGAGGGGGTTTTTCGCCGATGCTCCCACTGTACTTTGCTGCCGACACGTTTACGCACTGCTCCGGCACCGGCAGGAACCCCAGGGTGACACCTGACGGAGTCTGAGGCGTCCGAGCAGACGCAGCAGAGGAGCAGGCAAGGCGGCCGGGCCCAGCTCCGCTCCTCCCGGCTGCGGCAGAGCCGAGGCCCTGCTGCCCCCGCGCGACGCGCAGCGAGGGGCTGCGGAGCTGCGGTGTTTGCCCCCCACCCCGAGGTTACTGAACAGTCCCCGCCTGGAGGATAAAGCGGAGCTCTTAGACACTCTTCCTTCCAAGGCAGTCTCCGCTTTGTGTGTGGATCAASTAACTCTTGAGCAGCGAAGCACTCGGCTGTACATGCCTTGTTTTGCAAGGAACAATTAATACAGCGTGCCTGTAATCAGCATCACTTGATTTACACAACCCAGACCACTAACCACAGCAGGAGGCAGCGGTCTCCGGAGCACTTCGTGCTCCAAGCAGGCAGCCGGAAAGCCGGGATGCTGGATGGGATGGTGGCGTTCCTGGCATTTGGGTAACCCCCTCACTCCCAACCTCATCAGCTCCCTCCTCGAGAACAGCCACCGAAGGCCACACGTCTCCAGTGGAAACGGGAAGGGGTGTCCCAAGCCCCAAAGGGTTTCTCTGCACATGCCATGTGCTCCGTTCCACCTAATGCAGAGCCAAGGGGTGGTTTCCTGAAACGCTACAATAGGTTTCAAGTTGGAAAGGGCCTTTTTTTCTTGTTATCTGATGACAACTGTCCCCTCTCCACAGCACTGGCCCTGCAGGTAGCTCAGTGCCCAGCACGGAGCAGAAAACCCGGCCTCTTAACAAGCCGCCCCACCTGCACCAGGGTTAGTCAACAAGTTATTAGGAAAGGAGGTAACGGGGCAAAGCAAAGGCCCTGGAAAYGGCACTCTTGACTAGCGGCAGCCATCGCCCGGGCTGCTCCTCGGAGTCACTCTGAGCTTCACTATCAGAAACCAAACACAGCAAGTCTAGAGGTGCCCAGAGGGGCCAACAAGGAGATTGATGTTTTACAGCTGGCAAAGGATGACATCCACATGATTAGTGAGCGCACAGGTGTCCTGGGCAAATGGGAAGCACTTTTATGAGGCCACTTGCAGCCAGAACTTCATTTTTAAAATATTCCCTGCACAGCAAGCTACTTAAGCACACCTTTAACTTCATTTATTTTTCCTCCCAAGTTTTCCACCAGCAGCTGCTATTTAATGCTGGTCCTTTCGTGACTGGCACACAGAACGTTACCCRTGTGACTCGGCCCAGTCTGCGGCACGCGATACTAAGTGCTGCTCCCAAACCCACTAGCTCCTCGCACAGAGCACCGCAGCGATGGGCTACGGCAAAGCGGCACGTGGCAGCGCAGCAGCGCTGCACTATCCCGGGGTGTGCGCTGCCCCGGGATCCGCACCGGGATCTGCGCCATCCCAAGATCCGCATTATCCCGGGATCCGCACTGCCACCTCCAGCGTCTGACCACATTGTTACCACAGATAAACACCCTCCAAACGGCTGGAAGCATCAAACAGGCACTTAGTGCTGGGGGATTCAGCGACAGGCAGAGGTCTTAGCTAAACTTCCAGAAACAGTGCTTTGAAGTCCCCTTACGCACTAAAGTGGTGAGCAAAATWTGGCCCTTCTGCAACCCGGGGCATTTCTGAAGCACAGCTGGAGAACAGCTCCGACCCAGGGCCACACGGGCCTGCCCAGCCCACTCCCTGCTCTGTAGGGAAATCCTAGTGACTGGGAATAAGTCCTCTCCTTCCCCAGCAGGGCCCCRCCAGAGGCTCCCTGACCTTCTGCACCCACAGGTGCAAGCTGGGCCTTGCAGGCCCATCAGCCCCAGCACGCTCTGAAATGCGAGCTCCCTGGCAGAGCGCTGAGCTGCGGGGCACGCACAAGTTCAGTAGGGCTGCTTTTCTTTGTTTTGCACTATTTTCTCAACTGGAAATATTATATATATTTACACAAATATTTTCACCTATAGACATGCAAATCCTTTCACAATATACCACCGAACTACTGCGGGGACATAGAAAGCAGGGGCCAAAGGGGCCAACTCGTGGCAGGGAAGTGCTGGAGGCTGCCCGTGCCGGGCCGGGGGGACCGCGGCAATGAGCTGCAAGGCTGCCTAAGGGGCAAAGGGGCAGGCTGTTGAATCTGTGTGCAATGCACAAAATCACACCTCAGGTCCGTACCAGGGCTTCGCTGCACAGCACCTGGGCGCAAGTGCTGCAACATAAGCAGTAGTCCCAAAAATCTTCTTCTCTATTTGAACACTTCTKTAGGAAGCGCTAAGCACTAAAGATTCGATGTGCCAACATACTAGGTATCAGGTGTTGGTGTTTAGACCAAGCTATTTCTGAAATTTTAGGTGTCTTGACTTTCCTACTATCAAGTGTATACGAGACTGAAAATTACCACAATATATAAATGCTCATTTTCAGATGGAAAGCAAGACTGAATTTGAAAAATTGCCCAAAGTTTACTTAATGCATATTATAAAATTTTGATTAGGTATAAATAGCAAAGGCTTCACACAAATTCAACAAATAAAACTCTGCCGGTTTTATTTTAATGGGATGGAGATAAGACCCAAGCTCACCTTGGACGTCTTCTTCTCCACCATCACCATCCTCTTCCTCATTGTAAGCCAGCTCAGCCTGTTTGTCTGCCTCATACTCACCCACGTTACCATCATCCCCATTATAATCTGCCAGCTTAGAGCCCTGCTGCGGATCAACAGGGGATTCATTCTCATCAAAGAATCGGCCTGCGAAGTAGGCAAAGGATTAAGTCAGAAGCAAAGAGGAAAGAAGGATCTAAACGAGAGCAGACCAGATTAGCATCTCCAGTGGGCGCAGCAGTTTCCTGGGAGGACAAAGGGAGGAGGAGGGTGACACGGCAGGGGCCAAACCCAGTTCTGTGCACAAAAGATGTGCTCAACTCGACGCCCGGCTCTCCACAGGGAGCATCTGGAACAAGCGTCCAATTGGGATCCCCAACCTGGACCACCTGCACGTGCTAACGGGAGCATCCTCGCAGCACCAAAGCACACACAGTGCCAGCTTCCTCCATCCATTTCCCCCGATTTTAGCCTTTATAGCAAGTGTTCAGAGATTGTCCTCTAACACGGGAGGAATGGAATTTCTCTGCACACAATGGAGCAATCCTGCTGATTTCTTACACGGAGACATTTGCAGAATGTGTATCATACTGTCAACAGTAAAAATGAGTAAAGATAATTGGATATTTTCAATTATCTAATTTAATTTGGTTTTACATTAACTTTCCTACAAAAACGTTTTGAGTCCAGTTGATTTTTTTGTCTCCCAGCAGAGAACAAAGAATAGTTCCATATAGAGAAATAACACAGTGGAAAAATGAGAATTAGTTGGAACTATGAAACGAGCAGACAGTCAATCAAGGATACAAACAATAAACTACTCTAGCCATCAGGTCAACTTCAGCACAGGTGTTCAATGGGATGCTAATGAGATCTGGGCAAGTCCAATGTGATTCCAACTACTTGTCAGTTACTTAAAGGATAGACCATAACACACTAGCTGAATCCACAGAGGATACAGATCTAGCGGGACTGTGTATTAAAACATGGGATTAAACTGTGATACAATCTTTACAGACTGCAAACAGACTGAAAGAAATCTGCCAAGCCAGATGTTAGTGATTCATGTTGCAAGCGGTTAAACATGGAAGTAGAAAGAAAGAATATGATTTTAATACTRGGATTAAAAAAAAGAAATTGGGGTTACAATGCATAGATATAAAATTATTTGTCAGTATATAAAAGTCAGATCCGAAATACCATCATAGGGCTATTTGGCTGGGGAAAAAGCACAGCAATCAACTAAATAATGCAGCTCAAATGTACAGGTTAAAGTTCCAGTTTTTTTTCACAAAATAAGCATGGGATTATAGTCCGAGAAGTTATATTCTTTTCATGAATCAGCAGTTATTCACTTCCACACTATTCACTTTCATATCTGTAATTGAATTCCTGTTAATATTGTGTAGATTTTTGATACTGCCTTTTATGCAAGTAAAAGGGCAAAAACTGTACCATGGTGCACTTGAGGTAACAGAGCGAGGGCTACGAGAACACACCTGAACACACGCACGGGAGCAGCAAGCCTGCAAACATGCAGAAACACCACGACAAGGAGCGGAAAGTGGTTTGAACCAAAGCGTAGGTTAATGCTCCAGGACGACCCGAGGAAAGAGCTGGGAGCACAGAGCCGGGCGAGCGCCCCAGTGCCCAGCAGGTCCCTCCCGGACYGGCTGGTGCCGCCGCAGCCACCATTTAACTCTTAATTATCCTTTCATAGCCCATGATGGAGACTTTGTGTTCACTGCTGCCACATTCAAATCCAGACCCCCACCATCTAATGCACTGCCAGTGAGAGTGGCCACTGCCTTTAAAGCTCTCAGGAGGAGAAATGGGACCCATCCCTGCAGCTGCAGCCGCCCGGCCAGCCAGGAGCAAGATCTTCAGGACTCTCCTTTGAGAAACTAGAGAATTTTGCAACCGAGTGGCATAAAAACTACACAGATTTCACGATGACTTCGAAGAGATCTATCACCACATCACCAGAAATAACCAGAATAACATTGTAGACCATTAAACAGTTCTCAGCTAATTTAATCCTACAGAATGGAGGCACTTCCCATACCAAGCCTTTTATGTCAAAAATGAATTCATGGTTTCRTGTTCATGAGAATAATCCCAACTTTTACATCTCTTTCCATTGACTCCAAATCCAATTCATGATTACAAGGTCACACCTATTCCTATACCATGTTCACTCAACCCAACGCAGGATCCTGGCAGAAGGCTATAGAATATTCCTTCCCATATCTCACCCCTCTGAAAGATGTTAGTTCAAACTTGTCAGCTTGTCATTTTAGACTAGGGACAGCTTCATCATAAAAACAAAGGTAATAAAAGCTATTTAGCTGGGAGTACAAAGAAATTCAAAATTAAATTAATAAAGAAAAGTCTTGTTTTGACAAAGGCAGTGAAGAAGTGTATCAGCACTATGGTTGTTCTTTTCTTTCAAATGTTCTTTTCTCATTTCAATCCTAAACCACAGGAATTAGCTCTTTAAAAATCCTGGTTAAGGTGTAGCTAGTTAATGTACCCCACTAGTAAAGTTATCTCCAGTGATACAATATGAAACTTGTTTACGTTTATACAGTTTCTTATAGGGGAAAGCACTGAAGRGAGATGCTAAATCAAATGCTATAGGCATAACATACTCACTTTGTTACAATATTGACTGCAAATAGAGATGTCTCTTAAATATAAGAGTACATAAACAACTGTACATGTATATGCATGTTTTTACCTGCTGTCTGCAAAGTAGTACTACTAACATCATACCCAGCGAATGAATATATGACCTGTATCTGCCTGAAGATGTTTTCCTGCGATACACATCATGAAAAGGGACAGCTCAAGAAACCTTCCTCAGAGAACAACAAATGTCTGGCCAATTTCGTCCTGAATATGGCTCCATTCTTGCAATAGTGTTCAAAAACATGTTGTTTAAGTAATACAGGATAAGTATCTCAATATTGTGCATTTATCTAAAGTCTTTGACTAACACTAACATGTATTAAGTTCCAAAACATCTTAAATTCCTACAAGCAACGAAGATATGAAATAGTCAAGTGTATCTAAGAGATGCATTCCACGCAGCCATACCTTTCTTTTCACAAATTCCTAAAGATTCTTATATTTTTTTTCAGGCTTACTCTCCAGAAGACCATGCACCRAAGTGTCTCGGATTTACTAGAAAGTATTATTATAACAGATATAAAATGAAGATATTCTCCTAGTATGTGAAGAATATAGTATTGACCAACTTACTTTGCTTCATCTTCTGCAAGTCACTGACTCTGCCCTTTGGAAGTTTTATATGGTCTGTTTTAATTTTGTGTTCTTTCTGATTTTCCGTATTTTCTTCAAAAGTTAAGTGCTGAAGAGAATTTGGAGGTATTTGCTTCACAGTATCAGCATTTCCATCACTGTCAGGGTGCAAACCTACAGAACAAAGAAGTAGGTTTAGTTTCTAGAGGACTCAAAAGAAGTTTACAGTGTTACTGCAAAAACGAATTCATTACATTTCAATGAGTAATCGGTTCTCCATCGTGTTACCTTGTCAGTGACTTTTCAGTGGAGATGTGTTTCATCATACCTATCCCAGTAACATGCTTATGCATTTCTTCTTTTTTTTTTA
>PTEX01000325.1:309435-320262 GCA_003342815.1 Eudromia elegans
GCGCGCGGGGCAGGGAGCCGGGCAGGAGGGCGCGCGCGGGGCAGGGAGCCGGGCAGGAGGGCGCGCGCGGGGCAGGGAGCCGGGCAGGAGGGCGCGCGCGGGGCAGGGAGCCGGGCAGGACAGGCTTCTAACGCGGCTCGCTTGCGGCCCCCCCGCCGCGCGATGTGGCGGCGGTCGCTGAACATCCACGGGCAGCTGCTACTGCGCTTGGTTGCTGGGGAGCACGAGTCAAGAGGGAAATAATTAAATTTAACTCGGCTAAATATAAATGAGATTTCATGGGACAAAGACAAGCTGCTCTCGCTTGAGGCAGTATCRCTGTGGCGGATTTTACTACAGCCAATAACATAATGGGAGCGTTGTAAAAACCATGAGTGTCTTTTACAAAATTCTTTAGGCAACCTAAATATAGTTGCTCTTATTGCTTCCAGGGCTGCACGTGACCGCACTTGAAACCAGGCGTGACTATATCCACACGTTGCTAATTGTTATTGGATTTGCTTGTGGGAATTGGAGTGTGGGATGATACGAGTTTCAGAACTGAGCTGCTGCAATTGGAAGGGAACGTATAGGAATGTATGTATTGCCTCACCTTCCCCAGGGACTGTGGYTACAGTACAGGGGTTCACGCTTACAGAATCCTCTGGTTTTGCTCTCCAGCCAGCAGTGAAATCCTGCATCAAAAAGAACTAGTGAAATTGCTTTGTAATAAAGACACCCCACAGCCCCCTCTGTAAAGTGAGGTGAACCACAGTACATTTAATGCTGTTTCACCAAAATAGTCTATTTTCACATATACGTGACTTCAGTAAAAAAAAAGTCATTTGGAAAGACAGTAAATGCAGTGCAAAGTGCAGCTGCATGAGCGTTCCTTATTCCAAAAAGCTTTGGGGGTGTTACATTGAGATACGCTGGTTTCCCTAGAATTTGTGAAGCACCTTTTTAGGAAGACTAATAACTGGGTAGGATGGAAACTGCCGAGAAGGGGGAGCTGTGAAGTGCTTGAGGTGGCGGCAGGTTCGTGTCTGTCCCTGCCTGCGCTGCCTAAATATAGCAGTAGCTTGAGGCCGGGATTGCAAGGCACTGAAGCATCCCCGGTGTCAGCGGAGGATCTTGTACTTCACACGTCGAGAGTCAACTGCTTGTGCCTCCTGCTGTATCGGGATTAAGGGGGGGCGGCTCCCGCTGCCCTCGCGACGTGCGGAGCAGGGCGGTCCAGCCTCCTCGCTGGACTCTCGGTGCTTCACTGCRCGACGCCGACACTGCCGGTCAGCCAAAGATTCCCAGCGCCTCCCATGGCCGGCATCCCCCTCCCAGSACGTCCCAGAGCCTTCCCGCTGCGCGTCTGCCGCCAAGGGGGATGAAGTCCGGGGTCATCTCCAGCTCTTCTGGGTTTGCCATTTCCAGGGCCCATCTGTGAACTTCTCTGAGCAAATCCCCCTTGTCTTTTGGGGTAAGCATGTACTATAAGCTTGGAAAATACTCTGTGTTTTGCAAAGTGAGATTGCGTTGCCAAAATACCCGCGGCTTCGTTTAGCTCTTCTCGCTGCAGGCTGTTTGAAGGCGCACGCTGGCAGAGCAGGCACGTCTGCAGCCGGGGAGCTCTCGGCAGCACCGGGCTGCGCGGCCCGAGCGGGAGCGCGCGGGGCGTCCCTGGGACGGGCCGCCCCTACAACAGCAGCCCAGGCTGTGCGGGGGCTGGCGGGCCCCTTCCCGGGCCCCGCGTCCTCCCGGGACGGAGCCGGGACGGAGCTGGGGCGCCTGGAGCCGGCCGAGCGCCCCGGGGATGCCCGGCGCACCCGGCTGCACCGCGCGGCGCCGGCCTCGCGCTCACTGCGGCCCGGGAGGGCGCCGCACGCGCCTGCTCCCACACCAAGCTCGTTCACCCAGAACTGTAAATGCTCCAGTTTAGACGGGTGTCTGTTCTCTGCCCTACGACCTGCTATGAAATCTGTCTGTCTGCCCGGCRCAGGAGTGTGTATTGGAAAAACGTTTCGATGGAACCGTCTCACGCCTCCAAAGCACGAGGAGCAGGAGCAGAGAGGGCCACGGGGAGGCAGGTTGAGGAGCGCAGCCCTCGGGTGTCCAGCCAGCAGCTCTTTGCCTTCTGCTGCTTCTGCCATCGCTGGGGTCGGTTCTGCAAGAGGCACCTCGAGCTCTGGGRCCGGCGAGGCGTCGAGCTCGGCACGTCGCTGCACAGACTTGAACCTCCTGCCAGGCCGGTTCAGGTGAAATTTGCCCAGACCCTCTGGACCGCGGTGTTGCTGAGGGGCTCCGGGCCGCACGCAGGGCAGTGTCACCATAAACGAGCCCCTCTCCGCACAGCCGCCGGTCACAGCCCGTAGAAACAAGGCGGCACAGGGGCTCTGCGGCGGGTGCCGGCGGGGCTGCCCCGGCGCCGGGCTCCTCGGCACGAGGTGGTGCCCGGCAGCGACGCCGGCAGCGCGCGCCCCATGCGGCTGCACGAGCCCCGCGCGGCCCCGCGCGCTCCCGTCMCCGCTGCGGCCCTGCACACACACTGGGCTCGTCCCTTACGGCAGAAGGGCCGGATCAAGATCAAATCAGCAATTAAGCCAAATGCTTATTCAGGATTACGAGATTCAGTGAGAGCTCGCTGGGACGTGAGGGATACTCCTGGAGCCTGGCTAATTCTGTCCCTGTCCCCACCTTGTACGTACATGGCTGCTGCTCTTTACGGCTTATGCGCTGCAAGTCAATTGCAAGTGCAATTCCAAGGGAAGAACAGTAAAATTCAGAGTAATTTTTGCAAACAGGTGATGAGGATTCAAGGCTGGGAGTGCAGGAATAGCACCAGCTCAGTGGAGCAGGTCCTCGTGCTCTTGGTGCACCTCATTTACTTGCAGTTAGGATTCCTGGCTTATTTGTTTTTTCCTATAGAAAGCCATGGTAGATTGTTCGCTGTGTGTCAAACCATGACCCCTATTTCACACAGGCTGCTCTGCGTGTTTTAAGAACACCTTCCTTCGTTCCCCCCAAAAAAAGAATCAAATTGGCAGTTTGGTGTAGGGAAAAGCGCAGTTCATGGAGCGGAGGCCCCGCGGAGCTGTATGTGCGCGTTACGGATCAACATTTTCAGCTGTGAAACGTGTGCATCGCTCCTTAGTCTGAGTGTCACTAGAACAGTCACCGTTGTGACCGGCGGCACTTGGCTCCCATGCAGGACGGGGTTTTGCTCAGCCCTYGTGCACGTTCTCCCGGGAGCGCGGGGCCCTTCCCGGGAATCCTGTGCCCTGGGGAGGGGAGGGGGTGGAGAGGAGCAGCAGCTCCTGTGCCGGTGCAGRGTGTGAAATCTCCGTGCTTGGTGTGGATAGAAAAGCCTGCTGGAGCCGAACGGGTTTTCATCTTTATGGTGCCTCAGCAGGAGTTTCAGGGGCTACAATAGCTCACATCGTTCCCACAAACACCCTTCTTTTTCCCTCTGATGAGTCTAGTTGGCAGCAAAAAATTCAATGTTGTACTTGTGCAAATCAAAAAGGATATAAAAGGTAATTGTATTATTTGTATTTTACAAAGGAACATTAATAAAGGCAATTGCACTGAGGATCGATAGACTGCTGCTATCAGCGGATGCAATGGGCATCAGGGGAGCGGAGGGACCGAAATCCGACCCGCCACCTGCATGTGCTGCGTGTGCTCTCGGGTGGCCGCCGCGTCAGCGGGGACGTCGAGGAGGTCACGGGCTGCCCCGTCCTCCCGCCGTGCTCTAGACACGGGGCAGGTCGGCATCGCACAGGGACCACGCTCCCCTAAGGGCCCTCGTCCTCTTAGCGCCGGAGTTTTCTCCGTAGCCAGGGCCCCGCGCGGCAATATCGAGTTCTCCTCTGCTGCTCCTCCACCGAGCCCTCAGCCRCGAGAACTGAAGTGTTTCCAAAATCGCCTTCTCTTGCAGACACGAGCAGAAAGCAAGCGGCTGCTCTTCACTCTGGACAGCGAGAGCCCTGCATGACATCGGGTAATTGGTTCAGCCTGGCTGATTCAGCCACTTCAGAGTGGCTGGGTTTAATCATGAGGCTCTTCAGCATGGCCAAGCCGAGCCGAGCCGGGGGCACTGCTGCTGCCGGGGCCGCTCTGGGAGGAGAGGGAGAAGTTCCCAGACCCTCCTGCTCCGCAAAGTGCCGGGAAAACGGAGAGCAAAAACCAGCCGTGCTGCTGAGCGCGAGGACGGCGGACGGGCTGTGCAGAGGAAACCGCCCCTCCTGGCTCTGCCCCTTGTGCCCGGAGAGCAGCCGCGGGAGCCTCGGCCCGCTCGGCCGGAGAGGGCTGTGCCGCGGCCGGGCCGTGCCCTCCCTCGCCTCGGTCAGTCCCCTTGGGCACGTTTCCCACGGGGGCTCAGCGGAACGGAGCGGCGGGAGCTGGTGCTGGAGGTGCAGCCCCTGCCCCGCACGGCGCCGCTCCCGCCGCCCCGTGGCCTCCCTGCCGCTTCGCCAGCAGCTTTTCCCATTAGTCTTCTTTTCAGGGCTGCGTTCGGCTGCGGAGAGTCCTTGAGCTGCAGTTGCAGCGACCTGATCTTGCCGTCGAGGCTGAAAATGAGCTGCGAGGGCGTCCGCGCCCGGTGCCTCTGCTGGCTCGGGCGCTGCGGGCTGCGGCCCCTGCCCAGCGCGGCTGGCTTTGACCCTTCCACCGTGTTGACTTTGCACGACTTTGTGCCAAGTTTGAGGTCTCCAACTTGGGACAGAAACTCAAAATATTGGTAGGAAAGCAGTCCTGGGATAGACCGATTACTGTCACCGTTTACCTTCGGCTTATGGACGGTTTCACGGTGAAGGCCGCTGTTCTGCCGTGCCTGCCAGGACTGTCTGTCCAGACGTAGAGCCACGTCTGGCGTTACACGAGACCCTTCTCGGTCATCGGTTTTCTRTGGTGAAGGAAGGAGACGCCCCTCCATGCCCTGTACGGCTGCATCAACCCAAGGTTCAGGGTCTGCAAGGCTGGCAAATGCTTTCAAGTTTAATCCTTTTTACAAGGCTGCTTGCTTTTGATGTACTTTAATATTAGTTGAAAGCTAACACTATTGAAGTTTACTTTTAAAGATATATACCCCAAAGACAGTGGGGAAATAGGACAAAAATAGGAATAATCTGATGAGATATCCACAAGAATGATATCAAACATATGGATTTATACCAAAAATGTTGTAATTTCTCAGTGGGGGCCTTCATGTACATTTCATAATGGTCACAGTATGATTAGCASTTCATACACTCAGCTGCTCTTCACCTTCGGTTGCCACCTGTGTGAGAACTAAACCATTATAGGGACTGAATTCACGGCCCGCGGGGGTTCCTTTCTCTGAAGCCTTCGTGTCCCGTATTGTTTATTACATAATTCATGGTAATAATTCGGAAAGGACTTTCGCATGGGCCTGGGGGGTCTGCGGACCTGGTGTGCAGCCACGCAGCCCTCCTGCCTCCCGCCCAGCACCRGCTCCGCACAGACACATTCTCCTTCGGGTAAAGGACATGCTACAGACTGCTGGTACAAAAAGATTAGGCACAGTAATTAAAGCATAATTGCTATTAATAGTTGTCTTCCTAATCAGACATCTTTCTACTGCTCCTACCTCAGAGAATATTTTTCTTGGTGTTTTGCTGGCAGTGTGTTGGTAGTGGATGAAGCCAGGGCTGGGTTATGTGAATTTGAAGAGCAAAAGAGATACTCCTCTTTTTGTTTTCCTATAGGGGAATGTAGAGGAGTCTGAGATGAGTCCCTCATGTTTTTAAGAGTTTTTAGCACAGCTTTAGAGCTGTGGTCCTTCTAGGGTCATTAAAAAGTGTCCATTACAAACATTACCTGATAACCATTTTCAAGCAAACGCTTCCTTGCCTGGGCATGTTGGTTTCCCGTGGGAGCCTTGTACAGCGTTTGGGGAGGCCTCCTTTAAACTCGCGCTCCAGGACAACGCAGTCTCGTGGCCAGCTCCTCCCTCAGCCCCCGGGCTGCGCAGGGCCGGGGCCGGACGCACGCCGCTCCGTGCTCRTTTTCTCTGCTCTTCTGTACAAAGAGAACAGGTTTTTCCGCAGTTTCCCGGTTTGTTTTTCCTCCCCTGTTTTACTCCTTGGTTCTTCATCTGCTGCTGCCCCATTTTTCTCTCTTCTCTCTCCCGCCGTCCCCGCTGTCCCCGCTCCGCACGTGCAGCGGGAGCATCGTGATCCCCGAGCAGCCGCCCCGCGKCCCCCGGCTCGCCCGCTGCTCCCGSGGAGCGCCGAGGCCCCGCGGAGCGCCGGCGGCTCTGCATGTGCCCTTGCGCCTTCCCCCTGCCTCGGCCCGTACCCGTCTCCAGCCTCTCCCTCCGTTGGGTGCATCAGGGCCGGACTCCTGCAGACGGGTCTCCACGTGCCGGGCTCTTCGTGCCTGCTCTAGAAACCTCTCCAGCTCTGGGCTCGGAGCGGAGCGGCTCCCGGAGCCGTTCGCTGTAGGGTCGGAGCTCTGCGTGCTCTTGAGGAACAAGTGAGCAGGAGCAGATGGGCTCTGGCTGCAGAGCCGGCTGCTTTAGCTGCTCCTTCCTCCCCGCTCGGCTCCTGGGTGGCCTCRTGTGGGTTTCACTTTTCTAGACCTGGGCCTATAGACCCGGCTGCTGCCTTGGCCATTGCCTGTGCTGCTGAAATGAACTTCCTAGGCTTGAGTTTCACCTGCGCCAAAGCCTCTTCTCCACCCTGGATGGGAAACCAGCAACTATGATAAGACTTAACTTGAGACCTGGAGTGCTTTTGAAGACCGCATTTCAGCACGGACGCGTGTCAAGCGGGAGTGCGTCTCGAGGAGACAGGGCCGCGTCATCCCGGGGCTTTTTATGGAAACAGCACCCAGAGATGACGGTCACGTCACTCTGCATGCACACAGCCCGGCAGCACGGCAGCCTGCTCGGTGCCTGCGGCCGCGGGCCGTGCTCAGTACATGCTCGGTGCACGCTCGGTGCACGCTCGGTGCACGCTCGGTGCCTGTGGCCGTGAGGTGTGCTCAGCGCATGCTCGGTGCACGCTCAATACCTGCAGCCATGGTGTGTGCTTGGTGCACTCTCGGTGCACGCTCGGTGCCTGYGGCYGTGAGSTGTGCTCAGCGCATGCTCGGTGCACGCTCAATACCTGCAGCCATGGGCCGTGCTCGGTGCACGCTCGGTGCCTGCGGCCGCGGGCCGTGTGCCGGGCTCSTCCCGAGCTGCCCTCGTCCCTTGCTGCGGCCGCGGGCCGCCCCCGTGGCAGAGCCGTGATCCCCATCGCGGGGCAGCACGCGGCCCCCACGGGAGCTCCTCCTGGAAAGGCCACACGACCCAGCGGGGGCATCTCAGGCCCCTTCCCCGGCSGCGCACCCCCAGCCATCAAAGCATATGGCGAGTGATGGAAAGTGACGCGGCGGAGCGACTCCCGGCTCGTGGCATGGGAGAGAGGCTTTAAGGATTTGCATCCTAAAACTGCATTAAAGAAAGGCTTTTCTCATGGGAATTGAGCAATCCAGCCTGCAGAGCCTTTGGGAAGCTGCCTCTGCTGGGTGCATCCCTGAAGGCGTTGGATGGGTATCCAAGGGGCTCTTCAGACCCCGCCACAAACGTGCAGTGTGAACTGAAGGCCGAAGCTGGTGGCGGCAGTAAACTGCAGCCACCTCTGTGGCTCTGCTATGAGCAGAGATACCTCTCCTTGGGAACAGCACGAGCAGGACGTCTTAGCTGACTTAGGAATTCTTTCCTTGATCGAAAAAGAAAAGTAATTGATCTCCAAACATGAAGCGTAGTAAAGGCAGGCAAAAATGGAATTGTGCTTTGTGCCAGGCTGCAGAGCTTGGGATAACCCTGGAAACACAGAGGACGGGCAGGGCCCGGCTGGCACCCTGCGTGGCACCTCCTGCCTCCCCACAGCGCTGGGAGCCGCCACTCCCGCTCCCGCCGTGCCGATTGCGATTGCGCCGAGGAACACGGAGAACACGGAGACGGCGGCCCCACGCCCGGCCCCGGGGATCGGCCTGCCCTTCTCGTCCTGCCCTTCTCGGCCTGCCCTTCTCGTCCTGCTTCTCCAGCAACAGATGTAACCTATTTGCTGGGAGCCTGCAGGGCGTTAGGGAAAGGTCAGTGATCACCATACAGATGACATGCTTTAGAAGGGCTTTGGGATAGCACAGTTCGTTAACCCTGCACTCGTGGGAAAGCCGGAGCGGGTGGCGAGAGTCCCTTCCGGGTCCCCGCGGGCTTGGGGGCCCTATTCCCGCAGCGGGAGCCTCGCACGGCATTTGGTGCCGGAGCACGAAGCATTCCCCTGCAGGGCAGGGTGAGGGGGCTGGCGGCTGCCGAGCCCTGCGCAGCGGCGCCCGCCGTGGCCGCGGCGGTGACTGCTGCCACTCTGCTCCCGGGGAGCGCGGGCCGCCCGCGCCCCTGCCCGCGCAGCCGCCGGCTCTGCCCCGCGCGGGAACGCGGCTCCGCGGCTCCGCTCCGTGTGCAGCGCTGGGAAGAGGAGCATAGGAGCACGGGCGGGGGGCCCTCGGCCGGGGTCGGCCCTTCGGCACCGGGGGGTTTCCGCGGAGCGAACCCCGGCGCACGGGCCCCGTCTCGGCCGCCCGTCCTTCCCCGCGGCCCATCGTGAGCCACGCGGGGTTGGTTGGTTGGCTCGAATACGTTGTTTGCTCAATAAGTGCGGCAAGAGTGTTGAACACACGTAACGGGTAATGTCAGTACTAAATTACACCATTTAAAAGACCRATTACTTCCCGAGGGGACCATATTGATTCTAAAGATGCGTCTGTGGTCTGACACAGAATTGCCCATGTGGACAATGGGGTTGTCATTATAAAACGTTCTGTATCTTAGTAAACGTATTTTCAAGCTACCGAAACTAGTCAGACTACATCAGAACCTAAACTAGTTCCTGTTTTCACCCCTTGTGAGCCCTACAGCTCCCAAAGAACTCCATCTTGCGCGGTCAGACCCGCTCTCCTGGGATCTTTGTGTTTCGCTTGATTTCCACGGGGTGGTTCCAGCCCTCTGCGGGTTCCGGTGGTTCCTCCAGAGACGCTCCCCGGGGACAGGCCGTGTGGCACCCACAGCCGTGCCGATAACCACCGAAATCCCGGCGCTGGCCGCTGCTGGGCAGCAGCAGAGCGGCAGCAACGCGGCAGCAACGCGGCAGCAAAGCGGCAGCAAAGCGGCAGCAAAGCGGCAGCCAAGCTGCACGTGCTGCCGCCGCGGTACCCGCTCCTCTCGTTGAGCAGGCGGAGCTGCTGAAGCAAGTCCAGCTGCGGGAGAAAGCCGAGGGCTCGGGCAGCTCCGTTTGTCCCTTCGTTGCCTCCTCATCCCGGCGGGAGGGACGCCGAGGGGCTGCAGTCGTGGCTTGTTCCAACAGCGGCCTTTTAGACCCAAACCAGTCTGGCCGAGAGCAAAACCTGCCGTTAGGAGGAGCCGCTTGGAGGGGGTGGTGGTTGTTGCTGCTGTTTCAAAGCCCCTTCCCCTGCACTAGTTCTCCTCGGCTGAGCCTCGGGCGGCAGCGGTYGCCCCTCGGACGACGCGCGGGCACAAGGACCGAGGCCGCGGGAGCAGCCCGGGAGCTGCCCGGGCGGCCTCTTCGTTCGGGGCACAACGGGAGCTCGAGGACGTGTCGTGCAGCCTGTTCCGCTGGAATATGCCAGCGTTAGGGACATCTCCATGCAGCGGCTGCTGCTCCATGGGGTTGATTGGCTTCTGGCAAGGCTCCTGGCACTTGCCKCCCTGTGCAGAGACAACCAGGGCTGCAGCCTCAGCGGCAGCTGCCGGGACGGAGCTGCCGAGTYGAGACACGTACCTGGAGCGCAGAGGTTGTTCCTCAGGGTCCTCGCCGGCCTGAGCGTGGCTGGGGGTGGCGGCCGCRCGAAGCTTCGCCCAGGCACGCGGCCAAGCAGCATTTGCACTTCTGCTAAAAAAAAACGTAATCCACATGCACTGAAAAGCAATTTTCTAGGCTAGAATAATGCTGTGCAATGAGTAACAAAGGAGGGATGGGAGAGGCCTCACTAAGGTAGCTTTGTTCGTGCATCACCTGCTCCAAAGCACTGCTGAACCCGGGGGTTTTGCTCTGCCCCAAGGCGAGCGACCCTGYGGGGACCCTGTCCGGATCCTTGGGCTAAACCGCCACCCTCCCGGCTCCTGTGGCCGGGACTGCCCAACCCGCAGTCCCCAGCGGAAGGACAGCCCCGGTCTGAGCAGCACTGGGGCTGCGGCGCAGCACGGGGACGAGCTGCTGCTTCTTTCCTGAGGCCTTCGGGCCCCGCAGAAGCAAATGCAAACGGTTCCCGGGAGCTCRGGCTTTGCCTCCCTAACCCCACACGGATCCGGGGGGAACGGCAGGAGTCGGCTCCACTAACGGGGGAGAGCGACGTGGTGAYGCTGCCCGGGAACTCTCCTTGTGGGGCCGTCATTGCTGTCACGGGCCGGGCTGCAGAGCGGTCCTGCTCCCAGCGAACGTGGGAGCCTGGAGATGCTCGAGCTGTCCCGGGGGTGTTTGGGGAGCAGTTTTGGGTGGCCCRGCGGAGCTGCTGCTCCGTCCTGCAGCCACGGAGCGGTGGTGGCCTGGGCAGCAGGACGGGGGAGGCGGCAGCGAGGCGGGAGCTGCCCCAGGAAACGGGCTCTGCGGCACCAGGACAGGGTCACGGGTGCGCCCGAGTCCTGCGGCGCTCCGGGCGGCCCTGCTCTGTTGGAGGGGGGCCCTGGTGGCAGCAGCGGTGTCACCTGCCACCCCCTGGCTGCGGCACCGGACGAGCCGCCTGCACCATGTCCTGTCCCAGCCCTGGGGCTGGGGAGCGCCCGGCGCAGCCGCTGCCGCCTGCATGGCGGTGTCCCCAGGGCAGCGTCCC
>PTEX01000325.1:324627-363829 GCA_003342815.1 Eudromia elegans
GCGCCCCCGCCGCGAACAAAGGCAGCTCCGCGCGGCCCCGTCCCCTGCCGGGCTCCGCGCCGGTCGTTAGGGGAAAACAACAACAAAAAAGCCCCAACTCGGCGGAGCGGGACCGGCTCGCGCCCCACGCGGGCGGCAGCGCAGGGCTCCGGCGCAGGGCTCCGGCTCCCGCTGGCTCCGTCGCAGCCTCCCTGCAAGGTGCTGCCGCTGCCGCCCGCACACGCGCGCGCCGGAGCCGCCGCCGCCAGCGCTGGCCCCGCTCCAGCCGGTGGCCGGTGCAAAACCCCGCGCGGAGTTTCGAGCAACGGGCCGGGACGCGGCGGCGGCCCCGCGCTCCGGCCCGGGACGCCGGAGCGGGGGCGGCGCGGGGCGCGGGGGGGCTGCAGGCCGGGGGAGGCTCCGTCGTGTCTCCGCTCAGCCGCTGCCGAGCGCGTGGACGTGGCGGTTGTGCGAACCCCCGCCGGAGGCGCCGACCCGCCGCGGCCCCCGCGCCCCCTCCGCGTTGTAAAGTGTGACCCAGTAAACAGCTCTAATGGCAACCTGGTTTGGTTTGCATAAGCAGAACTAATTCGCCTCTTGGAGGCAGTTTCCAATACAAATAGAGTGGGAAAATGTGGTTTAGGAGAGGAAAAGTGTCAGCAATGCCGTTCAGAAGAATCTGGATATTCTGYCCTTCCTGGAGTTTAATAAGGTGTCTTTATTCTGCAAATCAGTTTTTTAAGAGGAATTGCTGCTTGGTCACGTATTGCAGTGACTGATGTTTAGCATAGTAAATAGTGGATGCTGCTGTTTAGTATGCATGGCTCAAGGCAGGGAGAAGCGTCTCRTGCTCCCCTCGCCAGCAAGGTTACCACAGTTAAGCGTTTGTTTCCCTTTGCTTCCGTGCTGCCTTATAAGCAAAGTATTTATAGCCCGTGCAGAATTGAGGCGGACATAGCAGGAATGTATAATGTCTCGCGAGTGGGAAAATCACTGTCGACGTGGAGGCGAGGAGCAGTGAATGAGTTTTGAAGGTCATTSCCTTACGAGCGCAGCGATTTCGCACGTCTTGCTCCCATCCGTAGCCTTCCTTTGTCTCGGCGGGTTCCAAGCCTCTGGGTTCCAATTTACATATTTCTATTTTTACTTAAATACAGAGGAAGGATCCAAGGCGGGAGCGGTGCCTCTTGCCTGCGGCTCTGCTCCGTGGGCTCCGTGGGCCCCATGTGCCCCCGGCACTGGCCCGGCCGCCTCGGTGCCCGCCCCGCGCGGCTCCAGCGGGAGCGGCCCCTGGCACAGGGACGCGGCTCGCGGGGCTCCGGTCACCCCTGTCACCCAGCGGAGCCCTCCAGCAGCGCTGACCTCCGGCCGTGCTCCGGAGGGCCTGCGGAGGGGCCGCGCTGGCTTAGCCTCCCAAGCCGCCTTTCGTATCCCGGGTTTGCCGGTGCTGCTCCGGCGCCAAAGGCAGAGCTCGGCGGCGGGCGCAGCTGCATCCTTCAGCTCTGCTCCCTGCTCCTGATCCCCAGCGCCCGGTCCAGGCACGGAGGCAGTTCCCAAAGGCCTCCCTCTCGGCACGGCATTCCTGGCAGCTGGCTGCTTGCATCCGTGAGCGATCTCCTCTGCCACGGTCATTCCTATACGTGCTGRTGTCTGGATCTACCCCTGCAGTATCCTGGCTGCCTGGCACAGGAGGAGCAGGCTCYGCTTTGTGCTCTCAGTGCCAAGCACAAAGCAGAAATGATTTACCAAAAAGGCAGTTTTTATTCAGCAATGGGCCCAAGCTGGTGCCCTGGACAGGGCCGGGGCTCTGTCTGCCTCGCGCTTCCATCGGATCACCTGGAATTCCTGGTGGCAGCGGCAGAGTGCGAGCCTGGGGATGGGCAGCTGCCCGGGGCTCCGGCCGCCCCTGGGTACACGGTCGCTTTTCCTTTGGGAAAGCAGCCGTGTTGCAGGAACTTGGAGCTGTGGGATAATAAAYGTAAGGTCTTGCGGGTTCGGAATGCAGCAGTCTCTGGCCTTGGAGCAATCCCGGCTGCTAAGCGGAGCGACAGGCTCATGGAGCCGCTGGCGGGATCACGACGGGCCGTGGCACCGGGCCCGTTTTAGCAGGGAGCTGCAGGTTGTCCCCAGACCCACGGCGGGCGTTTCCCGCTGCTCCTTCAGTGGCCCCTTTTCCACCAGCTTCCCGGCCTTGCTTTCCAAAGGCGTCCACCGGGCATCCCGGAGCACAAGTCGGGGCATCCTCGGCCGGGCTCGCCCGGCGGCCCTGCTCTCCAAGGTTCCAGGCTCTCCATTGGGAAGGCTGGGCCAGGGCTGGCTCACGGCTGTGCCGGGAGGCCRGGCCGGGCAGGGCTTGTCCCGGGGCAGCAGCGCTGGGATCGTTGGCGCCGTCTCACTGGGATCGGTGGTGCCGGGCAGGAGCGGGTGCGCYGCGGAGCTGCGGGAGCGATGCCGCCCGACGGCCGCTCCTCCGCGCTCCATCCCCCTGCCAGCTATTTACCCACAGCTCCCGAGTCCCTCCTGCAAATAGGGGATTTCAGGTCAAATTCCTTTGTTTGAAMAATTTCCCGAGTCAATCAGCACAGCAGCTGCGGAGGCAGCTTCTCGTCGCTGGCCTGGCTGTGTCTGCCAGGCCGGCGACGCGGCCGCTGTCAGCGCGGCTCTCGCCTGGCACCTCCGCRTGTGCGCGGATGGGGCACGGACGAGGACACGGATACGGACACGGGGCACAGGCTGCCAGCTCCTTGAGCCGCTGCGCCGGCATCTCTAGAAAGCAGCAGCCCTGCTATTAGAGAGCTTTATGTATTTTTAAAGAGTTTTGCTTGTAGGAAATAACTGAAACTGAAATGAAATCTCCCACAGGCGACGCACATGGAGACATCCCTGTGTCTGGAGCGGGGACGCGGGGCAGGACCGGCCGCAGGCTCCTGTGGGCTGGTCGGGAGCCCGGGGAGCGCGGCTGGTTCCAGGGGGAGCGCGGCTGGTTCCAGGGGGAGCGCGGCTGGTTCGGCGCGCACAGAGCGCCCGGTGCCGTCGCCTCCCCGCTGCTCCTCCTGTGTGCAGGGGCAGCAGGGGCAGCGTGGGCTGAAATCGTCTTTTTGTGGCTAGAAGCAGCAGCCGCTGGTGCCCYGGGAGCCCTGCCCTGGCACCCGCGGTCGTCTCCTCCAATGCTCCATCCCTGGAAGCTGCCGGGCGCTGGGTGCTGTGGCAGGGAGGAGAGGCTGGAGGGTCCTTGTACGAGCGGCCTGAGTGGGGGACCCTGGCAGGAGGAYCCTGTTTTCAGCCCCGGCGTTGCAGAAAAGCCCATTTCCAGGCCTGAGTGCACCGCTCCCTGCGCCGTCAGCATCCCGGTGCACACCCCGACCGGCGCCTGGTGTGACCTTCCCGGCAGCTTCCTGGCAGAGATGGTTAATCTTGGTGTCCAGATCTGCTCAGCGCTGCAGCCRGGACGGGAGGGTCTGCTACCGAAGCCTGCAGCCGCAGCGCGGCCTGTCCGGTGTCCCAGGGTATTCCCGGTTTTCCCGGGATTTGCAGCACAGCTGCTTCAAGCCATGCTGGCTGGCAGCTTGGTGCATAAGCTGTGATCCCCAAGGTAATCTCTGTCTGCTGCCCGTGYGAAATTCCCTTTAATGAAAAAGACGCTACCATTGATTAAGCTGCCCTGGAGCTGCGGAGACGCCTCGGGATGGATGCAGCGGGTGGTTCACGGTGGCTCTAATGATCTGTTACCTGTGGAGCTAACTCCTAGTGAGGACGGCGTACAGGGACTGGAAGAAGTGCCAGGACCCATCGCGGTCGCCTTTGCAATCGGTTACTAGCGCGCTGAGGGGCAGGGTCCGTGCGTGGGTTCGGTGCTCATAACGTTGCGGCTCGCTGGTGCTTCTGGCTGGCAGACGGTGCCAGGGGAACAGGACGGATCCGGCTCTGCAGTCCGGGAGGTCCTGGGGAAGGAGGGCAGCCGGAGGGGCAGCGAGGAGGAGGAGGAGGAGGAGGAAGGCCAGAGGTGCGGAGGGGCCCTGGGCATCTGGTCAAGCCCTGATCTGGGGTCTCCCTCCCTCCACTCCTGCCCTTTAGCTCCCTGATGGCCACCAGGGCTGGAAGCACCGTCTAGGCCAGTGCAGCGCCCGGTTTTCCCACCTGGGCACGGGCAGGTTCCCGGGAAGGGCAGTGTGGGCAGTGCAGAGGCCGCAGGCGCTGGGGGCTCAGGCACCTCCAGAGCGATTCCCGTCCCTGTGCCAAGGCCGTGCGTGAGCTCCTGGCCTTGTCCCCTTGCCCGGGGTGCCCTTAGGGCTAGGGGCCCCTTCCTCACCCAGGARCGGGGTTTTGATAAGCCGGGCTCCCTGCTCGCTCTGCCGCTGGCACRCGCTGCCGTGCTGGGAACGGTGCGCGGTGCCGGCACTAACCGCTCGTCCTGGCACGTAACGAGCGCCTGGGCAACGAGCTGCCGAGGGGCAGGGCGGCAGAGGGGAGCGCTGGCCCGGGAAGCCGGGGCTTTGCAGGGCGCTCCGGCTCCTGCAGGCGTCGGTGCCGCCGGGATTAACAGCAGGATGGAGGAAGAGGAGGCAAATCCGGCGCCTCCTTCGTCCCTGAATACCCCGGCCCTGGGCTAGACGTCGGGAAGGACGTGGAGGGTCGCGCTGGCGTCGAGGACACGGCCAGGGCACCGGCCCTTGGGCTCACGCTGGGCTCCGGCCACCTCCCGGCGCCGTGCCTGGTGCCAGGTGCTGGCAGTAATTGGTGCTAAGGAGCAGGTGGGAAGCTCTTCATCCCGCGCCGGGTTTCACTGCTTCCCTTCCCTCCGGCTCCCATCTAAATAGCCCGCTCTGGGAAGAGGTGCAGGCCCTGAGSTGGGTTTTCTTTGTGCGATGGTGATGAAAGGCTGGCCTGGCTGGTCCTACCTAAGGGCTGGCACCCGGGGGACGTGGGTGTCCCCAGCTTGGCCTCCAACCTCCTCCYGGCCCCTGCRGCTGCTCCATCCGTCCATCCCGTTYCGTGGTGCTGAGGAGCCTCCCGGCCCTGGTTCAGGTATGTGGTGCTGGAGCAGCGTGACCTGCCGCTCGCGGTGGGCTTGGTGGCGACCYGGGCTCTGTCCTGCTCTGGACACCGGCCCTTGACCCTGCACTGAGGCCCGAGGTGGCGTCAAGGGAGCAGCGGCTCCGCAGCTCGTGGCACTCGGGTGCTGCTGGTGCCAGGGCCCCACCTCTCCATGTCCGACCCCATCCGTGAGGCTGCCRCTTCACCGGGACTGTGCGGGGGGTCCCCATCCTCCTTCCACGGAGCTCCTTGTGAGTCGGTGGAGACCACGGGTGGAGACCTGCCAGGGGCTTCTCCCCCRCTGCATTCCGGTGTTTCTGACCAGGCAGGAGCCCCACGGAGGTCCCCGGGCTGKTTCGACCAGCCCAGCTTCCCTGGCACTTCCGATGAGCCGGAGGCTGTTGGAGACCACGTGTTGGATCTATTGACTTGGCAGCGTCCRTGCGGAGCTGCTGTCGTTTCTCCTGCTTTTCAACAAAACGCAGGGAAAAGGYGGGAGGACGGGTGGAATTTCGAGGCGTTGGAGAAGCGTGGGTGACGYGGGCGGGAGCGGCCAGTGACTCATGCGTGTGAACGTGGCCAAGGCGCCGGGCACAAAGGCCCAGTGTYCCCCGCACAAAGCGGCTCCTCTTGCCCGGGGTGYGCTYGGGACGGGCCGYGGGGCCGGAGCCGCCGCGGGGCCGGGCGCTGGCGTGAGCCCGTGGGGCGGCAGCGCGGGTGTCACTGGCCTGGGCTGGYGCTCGGATGGACGGAGCGGCTGCTCGGATGGACGGAGCGCTCTCCTGGCACAGCCCCCCTTCTCCGGGCACCCGCTCTGTGCCCTGCGGTGTCCCCGCGGTGTCCCCCGGCGCCTGCGCACACAGGCTTCACTGGAGGCTCCCTGGGGCCACGGTGCGGTGCTGCCAATGGGCATGTTGCTTGAGGCATGGAAGGACCCGGCTCCCCGGTGCAGAGCGGGGCGCTCTGTGTCCCTAGCAGGGCGGGCACCGTCAGCACGGTGGTGATAAGGGTCGTAGTTAATGGGACAGCTCCTGCGGCTCTTGAGCTGCTCCCGGGCTGTCGATCCTGCCGAGCGCACAACAGCTCCTGGTGCTGCCTTGGCAGCCCGGCCTCGTGCGGCAGCCGCCTCCGTCTGCCCCTTCTGCCCAGAGCTGAGACGTGGCCGGCTCTGGCTCTGGCTCCAGCTCGTTCCATGGTGCTGGGCGATGCAGACCTGCCCGTGGCAGGACGAGCGGCAGCGAGGCAGGATCGTGCCGAGCGGGGCCCGGCTGRGGCCATCCGGGTGCTGGTAGCGAACGGGGCTGGGCGCGGGCACGGCCGGGGTCACCAGCGCTCAGCTCGGAGCTGCGCTCGCCCTCGATCGAAAAGCGCTCCAGGTTTCCTGGAGAGCACCCGGAGAGTGGGAGCACATGGCAAAGAGGGGGCGGCAGCTCCGGGCAGCACCAGGGCTGCTCCCCGCTCCATCCCGCAGCGCCGTGGGTGCAGAGCCACCTCCCGGCGCCCTGGCTGCTGCCCAGTCCGCTTCCCTCGCCCTGTCCTTGGCCCYGCTCAGCCCTTGCCCCAGAACTTCCAGCCTGGATGGAGGCTCCTGCCCTCCCCTGCTYGCCCTGGCTGGTCCTGCTGCTCCCGCTACCCCCTTTTCCTGGGAAAGAGACATGGCCAAAGCAACCATGGAGGGGCTGGAGAGGCCTTGGATGCTCCCGGCTCTGCACCAGCAGCGCCGACCTCCCCGCGTGCCAGGGGCTACCGGGAGAGGAGGTTTCGGTCACGTGTTACTTGGCCTTGACCCAATAGTGCCAAAGACCCCAGCAGGATCCTGCGGGATAAGGGATTTCCAGAGGAAAATTAGATTCCCGCGTTTCTTTACACCTCTTAACGTGGAGACGAACACGGCGCTTTGGCTGCTTTTCCTCCGCTGCTGAGCCCAGCTCGGGCGCTTTGAGCCAGCGCTGGCGCAGGTGGCTCCGGTGACAGAGCGTGTCCCTGGTGTGGGTGTCCCTGAGCCCAAGTGCACTCGTTCTGCCATTTAGCACATTTGCTGGGAATGAGGGAGTTTGGGTGCTGTTTGCTGGAATCGGGGAGTTTGGGTGCTGTTTGTTGGTTTCGGGGGCTTGCCCCGTGGGCTGGGTGCCGGACACGGGGCTCGACCCGTCCCGCTGGCCGCGGTGCCGGCTCGGCTGCCCGCGCCACGTGCGGCGCCCGGGGCCGCTCTGCTCAGCCGCTTCTCCATGCGGCTCGTTGAGCATCTGCAAATGCCTCCCAGAAAAAAATCTGTGAAAACAAAGAAAAGCGGCGCTGGCCGCTGCAGCCTCGTCAGGAGCCGTCGTGGGGCTCCAACCCCGTGGGCAGCAGGAACATCCCCCCGGGCTCCTGCAGGTCCTGGCCGTGAGCAGAGCGCAGGCTGCAAGAGCCTCGAGCCGTGAGGTGGCGTTGGGGAACACGTGGGCCCTGCGCCAGGGCTTGCTCCGTGCGGGCAGCCTGGGATGGGGTCTGGGGGAGCCCGGGATGCACTGGGCAAAGCTGGACCAGGCGATGTGGAAATTCAGCCCCAAGACCTTGCGATGTTGTGTCCCGGTGCAGCYGAGGAAAGGGGCTGCTCTTCGCCGTGGTGGGAAGCGGGGCTCGGCGTCGGGGTGACATGCAGCGATGTGACACGCTTGCGCAGGATGTCACGCTGGCACCAAAATACTCCTGGCTGTCCACTGAGATATTYGTACAGCGGCAGCCAGCAGGAGCCGAATCTGGGGCATCTGCAGCCGTGTTGCCCGTGGCGCCACATTTCCATATTGTCGTGTGCAGTTAGTAATTTTATTCATCCTGAGCCCTTCTCCCCCAGAGCTCGGGGCCGAGCGGAGGAGTTTGCTCTGCAAGGTCTCGGTTTGTTGCTTGGGGCCTGGCGGGACGTCCGAGCRCAGGGGAAAATAACCGAGAGCGGTTTGGTTGTGTTGTGTGCCGGGAGGGTCGCGGTGTTGGTGGTAATTGCGTTCAGAGAGGCCGTCAGGGTGGGTGAGCTGCAAATACCCCCGCTGCCTCTTCTCTGCCATGCTCTGGAGTGCGCGCGCGAGCAGAGCGCTCGGGGCGGTGCAGAGAGGAGCGGCGTTGTTTGCTTCGGAAGCGCGCGCGGCTCCCGCAGCGCCCTTTGCAAACGCATGCGTTTCTTGCRCGCCCTTCGGAGCACGTGCGGTTTCCGTACGGCCCTTCGGAGCACGCGTGTGCTTTGCAGCGCCCTTGGGAAGCACGAGCGCTGGCCTGACACGCACCCTGGCTTCCGATCCCCTCCCAGGGGACAAGGCACGTGGGCGCTTGGGTGGTTTCTGTTGCGCTGCGGTTTGGGGCGCCTGGTGTCCGTGTCCGGGCAGGGCAGCGTCGGGAGGACCTCGGTTAAGGGCTCTGGTGCTCGATGGGCAGATCCTTGGGGCTGCTGGCAAAGGAGAGAGCTCGGCCGCCCGCAAGGCTGGGGAGCGAGRGGAGCGAGGGAGGAAGCGGCCTGAGAGGTCCCGTTTCTCTTTGCTGGAGATCAGACCGTTTAGTTCAGCTTCTGGCTCCTTTCCTCGGCGCTCTCACTGCTGGGACGTGTTAGAGACRGTTAAGTGAGAATATTCGTTGAAGAGGCTCTAGGAGATGGGTTTTATCAGTCACGGAAGTGATTATTGCACAAAAGAGCTTAGAAAAAGTTTTGAGGTCTAGAAAATGTAATTTAAGAGTTTGGTCTGGCCGAGCAAATGGAGGAGGGTGGAGGGATTTGGGGAAGATTCCGGATATTAAATGGGTTGTTAATCCCCCCTGGTCCCTGAAATGCCATATTGAGCTGAAGTTGGTGGTGTGGCGCTGGGGTGGAGCCTCATGTCTTYAACAGAAATTGTCCATAAGTCGGGAAATCTTTTGCCAAGGGCACCAAGGAGATTTGGGCTTAGGCTCTGTGTCTACCTCCAGTTACCCCAAAGCCGTGGCCTGGTTTCGCCGTGTGCTCTGGGCTGGTGCATGCGCTGCRTGTTGTGGTTTCCATTAGCCCGTGCAAGCAGTGAGTTCTGTGTCACTGCCCCCGTTTTGTGCTTTGTTTTCCTCTGCTACAGGGGGCAGGGCTGGGGGTTGCCCCCTTCGTGCCYGCGTGCGAGAGGAGATGGGAGCGGGCAGCGCGTGCGGCTGCGGAGGGGCCCGCGCCGCCACCCCGGCCCCTTCCCGCTCGTGACAATAACGAGAGGCAGTCACGGCGGCTCGCCGCTGCACGGCGCGGCTCCGCGTTCCCGTGTCACGGGCTTCCGCGGCGGAGCAGCAGAGCCGATAAATAATAATCTGCGCCGCTGATGGGTAATAAGGGTTTGCGTAAGATGGAGTGGAGCTGTGTTGAGAACACCGCCTAGCGCGCCGCTCCTGCTCGCGGCCRTGTGTTATTGGGCAATAAACGACGAGGGGATCCCGCGGTCCCCGCTGCGGGGGAGCAGCAACGCGGCTCCGCTGGCCTCACGTCTCGGTGCGAGTGACGGGCAGGAAACGGAGGTGCCAGGCCATGGGAGCCGTGCGGAGGACCCAGCGTGCCGGGGACGAGGGGCCTCCCTTCACGGGCTGAAACCGCGTTGGTGCCGCGGGGTGTTCACCCGCCACGAGCTCYGCTGTTCTCTGCGCAGCCCTCGCCCGGCCCCGGTGCTCGGGGTCTCCTGGGCGCGTGGGAGGGTTTCGGAAGCGGCGCCCGACCTCGGCGCGGGCTCTGTGCCGCAGTCTGCAGCTGGAGCCGGTACAGGGAGTGCAGCTACCCGTGTGTCCAACAGCCTCCATTTCCAGAGGGGGTGTTGAGGGGAGGCGCAGGRAGAGCGTCGCGTTGGAGACGTACGGGACCGGAGGGGTCCGGCCTTGCACAGACCTCGCGTGCAGGTCAGGGCTGCAGCGGAGCCTGCAGGAGCCCCGGCAMGGGAGATGGAGAAACGCTGGTGGGAAGGAGCTGCTTTCCTGCTCTATTGCTCACAGAGCTGAAAAGCTCCGTTGTGCACCCAGAAAGCTCCGTGTCTGTGTGTGTGCATAGGGGAGCAGGTGCCCTATCCGCTGGGAAAGGGGCTCTGATGCTCCTGGGCCTCCTGCRTTGTCTTGTACCTCCTTGCAAAACCGCCCAGGAGTAAGAGCAGCTCCAGGGAAGAGCCCTCCTAGAGGGACCCGCTCGGCTGCGCCGGGCCCTCGCTGCATCTCAGACCCTTAGTCACCCCGCAGCCCATCCGCGTGTCGCGCTGCTTCTGGGTCGCTCTCGTTTCTAGTCAGTGTCACGCGATGCCAACTCAAACATCTCCCGAGAGCGTCAACGTGTTAAATCAACCCCGCTGCTTCGTTAACCAAATCTTTGTGCTCGTCMTGGAGAAGATCGAGGGTTGGGTTGTGGAAGGGTCTGTTTTTCCTGAGCTCCCTTTGGCTCCGCTCCCTCCGCAGCAGCGACGCTGCTCCCGACCCGCTGCCGGGCGGGAAGGGCGGCGACAGCCCCTGTGCACGCTGCCGCCTCTCCCGTTCTTGGCAGGTCCCGTTCTCCTTTGGGCTTTGGAGACTTCCTCGTGTAGAGGAGTGAGCCGGGCTGGCCTCTGTTCACCAGGGATGTGTGAGAAGCCCGCGGGGTTGGACAGCCCATCCCCAGCCCGGCACGCTTGAGCAGCCACCGGACTCTGTTTTGGTGTCAAATGCTGCAGTTCCGGGGCTGTTTGCAAAGCAGGAGCTCCCGGCCTGCTCGGGATGGCCACGGGTCCCTGCAGACGCTGGTGGGACTGTCCAGCCTCGGGATGGCCCCGGAACGGCCGCGGGCTCCGCGTGGAGGAGCCGCCGGCAGCGGAGCCCGTGTCCTCCGCGCGGGCCCGCAGTCCGCGCAGGGCTCGTTCCTGGTAATGGTCTTTAAYACGGCTCTTAGGTGGCAGGGTATGGTTTCAATTCCGTCGCGGCGCCACGGCTCATATTAAGTGCTTCCAGCTTGACTCACTAGGACGCGCAGGCTCCCCGAGGTGGTATTTATTAAAATCTGTGTTCCCTCCATATTTCATGTTTATTATCGCCATCTTTAATTAAGAGAGGTAAATATTGCTGATGCGGCTTGAGGGGCCTCTTTAGCATGAGTAATTGGGGATGCAGCTCAGCGAGAGAGGATGCCCGGGGCTGGGGGCTTCGTTAGCGCCTCGTTCCGCCCTAGGGCGGGAGGGCTCCGCTCCAGCTCGGGACACTTTAAAGCAATGGGAGGCTCTGCCCCAAAGCTGTGGTATCTCCCGAGGTGCCGCCTCAGCCCCCGGCACGGCCCCGGGACGCTCCTGCTCCAGCTTTGAACCGCTCCTGATGAGCTCCCTTGCCTCGCATCCCCCCGGGAACGGCCGCGCTTGTTGCCCTCCTTTTGCTAGGAGGTTGAAGRCAGAAGCAGCGCGGAGGTTGGGACGTGTCCCGGCCTTCGGTCCTAGCAGAGCCTTTCCAGTGATGTCTTTTCCAGATGGAACCTTGCTGCTCTCTGGGAAAGTTTTCCATGTGTTTCCAATACCGTGTACTMTGAAGAGTGCGTGTTTCCACGTTTCCCCTTCTCCTGTATTTGAAAGGGTTCTTGGTTTCTGTGTGTGGATGTGTCTGCGGAGCAGCTCCCGTGTCACCGCTGGGTTTGGCTTTGTGCCTTCCGTGCCGGCAGCAGTGGGTAATTGCAGGTTTGCTTGTGTTCTGCATGGGTTCTGGGGAGTGTTTTGGTGCTTGTTACTCCCTCAGTTGTGTTTTTCTTGTATAGAAAATCAGATTAATTTATATTCCAGTAATACTTCAGACCCATTCAATCTGCGCTCCAGGTCCAGCTGCTGGAGGACGATGCTCGTGCGCTTCTACCAGCGATGCCTTCCGTGGCGGTGCCGTTTGCCCTCTGCTTTTCCTTCTCCCTGCGTGCAGTTGGTGCTGGCAGAACTCGGGCCCCTCCCGCAGGCGCTGGCGCCTCCGTGGACGCTCGTGCCGCCTCTGCCAGCCCCGCGTGCGCCGGGCCCCGAGGAACGCCCCCGTCTGCCCCGGTGCCCCGCGGCCCCCCCAGGCCGAGCGGGAGCCGCTTCCTGACGTTCGCACGTCCGTTACTCCCTGCAGAGCCCAGGCCAGAGCGGTTTTAACTGGGAAAGCATCTCTGGGCCCCGGATGCCTCCGTTTGTGGCCGGGGCTGCAGTGAGGCTGTACCAGCCGCACCGGGGCCGCCTGCGCTCGCTGGYGTTCACAGCAAGGCGGTTTTGCACCCAGGGCTTTTGTGCCCATGGGTGGGATTTGCCCCGTGCCGGCATCCAGATGCACCGGGCCTGGCATTGGGCTTGGTACGGGGACGTTCCTGCGGACACCGTGACACAGGAGCAGGCAGGAGAGTGCGGTCGGGCCCTCCCCGTGCAGCCTCTGCGTGCGAAGCTCCCGCATTTCCCTGTGCGTCCGCCCTTGGCATTGAGCGCCCGTCGCTCCCGTCGTGGTTTTGGTGTGTTTCTGCAAATACCAGGGCTCTGTTTCCCGGGGTGTTTTGCAGGGAAGACGTCAACCCGCATAACCGTSCCCCGGTCACCGTTACCCGCCAAAGGGGGTTTTGTCCTCGCGGGTTCATCCGAAAGGTCGTGGGTGACACGGGGCTGCAGGGCTGGGCCCTTCTCRGGACTGGGCGGGATGCAGCGAGTGGCTCCCGCGGAGCATCCCAGCCCCGGGCTGCGGAGCCGGCTGCTCCCGGCACCCGGTGCTGCAGCGTCGGTGCAAACTGCAAAGGAGGAGGGAAGCGAACAATGCAGGGAGGGACAAACATCCCGGGGGTTCCCGGCAGCGGATGCGAGCGCTGGCCCCGGGCAGGAGCCGGGTGGGAAGGTGCCTTCCTTAGGGCAGCAACCCGGCCTGGGTGTGCGGAGCCGGGGCTGGAGGCAGATGGAGCAGCCTCCGCTCTGCTCCCGCCTCCGCCGTTCCTGGGTCCCGCTCCCCCCGGAGYGGGGCAGGCGCCTGCGTCAGCCCCCAGGGCTCCGATTTGCAGAAGAAAACACAGAGGAATGGAGAGTAAACGATCATTTCAGCAAAAGCTTTTGTTGGGTCTCAGGTGAAGCTAGAAATTTGCATTTAAATGAATATATATTTTGAAGCATTAAACCCACAGGCAAAAGAAAGGCCTTGCGGAGATGACGGATGCGTCGCTCCCTGTGCGTCCCTTGATATTGTCCCAGCCAGCCCTTAGAAGTGGAGCCGTGTGCCGGCCCAAGTCGTTTTTCCTCCTTTTATTTCCTGAAATCCGGTGCCGGCTGCAAGTGCTTTATTCTCAACACAGGCTGAGCCGCGAGGAGGAGGCGGTGGCGGCTCCGCGGTGGCGGCTCCGCGGTGGCCTGGCGTGCCATGGGGGACATTGGGGCAGCCCGGGAGGTGGATCCATGGGCGCTCTGTGGAGGGCCGGGGTGCGGCGGCCGCCAGCCCCTGCGGAGGCTCCTCCGTGTCCCACGGTGTCCGCCGGTGTCGCTGCGGGCCGGGCTCCCTCCTTCCCAGCGCGGAGCCGGGTGTGTTGGGAAGCCGCGGCCGTCTCCCGTGTGCAGGATCCCTCAGGTCGTGGAGCTGCTCGTGCCCTTCCTGGGGCTGCCTCGGGCAGGATGAGCGCTCCGGCGGGCGGCAGGGCCCGTGGTTGTTGGGGTTGCTGCTCTTGAGGCCACTCCGCTACCGTGCATGAGAAATGCAGCCCCCTGGGGCCGAGGGTCTCGCCTCGCTCGGCAGATCAGCGGTCCTTGTTGTGTTGGTGCTCCTCGTTGCGTCCCCCRGAAGGGTTCCCACGTATGGGCAGCTCTGCAGCCCATCCATACGATCTGCTTTGCKTTGTCGGTGCCGTTGCTGGCAGGTTTTACTCGTAAACGGCGGTTCAGGAAGGTTTTGGTATCGATAGCTTTGAACTCGCTCTTAGTGCCGGTTCAGGGTTGGGGTTTGGAATTCTGTGTGTGAATTCTGGGTTTGTCCCTCCGCCCCGGTGGGGCTGCAGGGGTCGGGGTCTCTCCCCTGTCCACAGCCCAGGCAGACCGTTGGCTCACGGGGCATCGTGCCGTGAAGCTGTAAACGTCGGCGTTGATACTGGGAGCGGATGCAGTGCAAAAGGGCTAATGTTTTAATTCAAGCTTTTTTCCTGCTTACTCAAACGTTCCAAGGAGGTGCTGGCCGGGGCTGTTCAGCCCGATTCCTCCYGTCGGGCGCCTTCGCAGGCCCGTGCAGCGCGGCGGTGGCTCTGCGGACGCGGTTGCAGACACGTCTAGCGGCTGTTTCCTCGTGCTGGGTCCCGGGTCGTGGGCAGCCCCGTGSCCAGGACGTGGGGCTGGGGGAGCCCCCGCCCCGCAGCGGCTCCCAGTGCTCTGCTCCAGGGCTCCCCGCCGCGTCCCAGCGCCGCCGGCCCGCGGCTCCGCTCCGCTCTGCAAGGTGCTTCGCGCCTGTTGCTGCTCCGCTCTTTCCAGCGCCTCAATTCACTTTCATGAAAAGTGAATTTTTTATGAGCCGTTTATACACTTCTTTCTCTTCTCCCATGAGCTTTTTGCTGAATTTGGTTGCTAGCAGAAAAGCAGCTTCCTGGCAGGAACGGCGCCAGGAAGGGAAGTGCCTGTGTTTTTCCTGGTGAGCAACACGCATGGCTCTGGCTCCGGGGGTGCCTCTGTTTTCCTGCAGCCCCCGGGCAGCAACGATGACCCAGCTGGCGCCTGCTGGGTGCCCTGGGGAACCGTGCGGGTCCTGCTCTCGACCAGGGTCCTGCTCTCGACCAGGGTCCTGCTCTCGACCGGGGTCCTGCTCTCGACCGGGGTCCTGCTCTCGACCGGGGTCCTGCCGGCGGGAGCCTCGGGCCGCTCGTGCGGGGCCTCCCTGGGGTTTTCACGGCGCGCCTGCTCTCACTTGACCCTCACCCGAGGGGATACTCGGCCCCCCTGCTTAGCATGGACTGAGTGCGGTCGTTTCTTCCCGAGTGCCGTCTCCCTCCTGCGAGGTCCAGCCYGGCGATGCTGAGTCCAAGCCGACGCTTGTGGGACGTTCGGGACGCGGGGTCAGGAACTGGCTGCGGTTCACGCGAGCTGCTCTGCAGCCGGTGCAGCTCCCAGCGCAAATGCAGGGGTTTGAGCACGTCACTGCCCGACAGCAGCCACGGCAAGTCTGACGTTGCCTTGTCGATCCGTAGAAGCCTCCAGAACTGCTCACAGAGGCTGCAGGTGCTTCTTATTTCAGTTCGCATTTGCAGCGATCCATTTTTTTTGCTTGCAGAAGCAGAACTGGACRCCACTGCCACTCACTTGGTCATGCAACCGTTGCAGGCAAAGCTGGCGCTGGGGCTGGGTAGCCCCAGCGGGATGCACGGCACGGCTTGCACCGAGCTTGGTCTTATTTGTATGGAGCAAGTGGGGCTTCCTTTCTGACAGGGCAGTATTGATATCAGCCTCTAAATAATGCACATGAAAATTGCACCAAGAATATTTTGCATGCTAATGGAAAAAATACGATGTCTAAACAAGAGCAGACATAAGGTCACTCCAAACTGTCAGGAATGAGAAAAAGTGAGTTTGAATTATAGGGGAAACCAATTTGCTCTTATGGAGAGTTGTTTTCTGTGCCCCTAAATTACGGACTGGTGACTTCTGGATTTAATTCATAGAAGACGCAGCAGCGCACAGGGCGCCGTGTCCTCGGCCCGGGCGGRCACCTCTGGGTGGCTCCGTGTGGTGTCGCCGCGCTGGGCCCGCCCTGGGCCGGTGCCAGCATGGACCTTGTCCCTCCCGGGCACACGTAGCGGACGCCGGGGTCCTGCCTCGCGCCGGGGGCCTCCGCAGGGCTGGAGGATGGGGCGGGTCGTGGGTGCTGCCKTGGCCGCCGGCTCCCGTGCGACCTGGGGCTGCCGGGGGCCGCAGAGGTTCCTGGGGCGGTCGGTGCGTCCCGCGCGGCACCGAGGCGCGCCGGCCCCCCGCACACTGAGCAGCCAAGCCGGTTCCTCCCGCTCCTGCCCCGCACCGTCTGCGCCCCGCACACGGCGGGACGAGGTGCAAACAGAGCTGGTCGCACAAGCGGGACCACRGGCTGCCGGGAGAGCAGCTCCTTTTGCTGTTCGAGTGAGTTGGCAAATCAGGGGGAAAGCAAACTCTGTAAGAGCTCCACTTACCCTTGGTAGTGTCTTAATGAGAGCGGCGCTGTTCTGATGCGATCCGACACTCACAGATTGGCGGGAATTGCTGCGCTAGCCTGGGGCGTGCGGARGCTCCCTGAGCCACACCGGGTAAAGCCTGGCACGGGGACGGGGCCGAGGCCCGGGGCTGCCGCGGGGACCCGCGCCCGCCCCTTGCCTGGGCAGCCCGGCGGGGCCGGGGCCGCGCAGCCCGCCGCGTTCCCCGGTGCGGGGCGCCCTGCCAAGGCCGTTCCCAGCAAACGGCCCCTGCGGCGGTACAGGACCGAGGGGACGGAGCTGCCCTGCGGGCAGAGCCGGCGCTGCCGCCACGCAGCCTCCATCCGCCGCGGGGAGGCTCTCGCGCCCAGCCCCCTCCGTGCCGCSCGGGGGCTCATCCACGAGGGCTCCGGGCGGGAGGCAGGCCGGGGGCGCGGGGGGACGATGCTCCCTGCGCCGCGACCACGGCCAAGCCCCGTGGGCTCTGCTGGGGCTGCGCCCCGTGAGCGCCCGCGGACACTCGGGGTAACAGAGCGAATCCRCCGCCCGCAGCGCGGCTGGTCCGGATCCTGCTAAAAATGGGGAAAAATAACAGTGGAATTCTCATTGAAAACTCAGCCATGGTTTTGAGAYTCGGATACGGCACAGGGGACGCAGATCTCCATCACTCAATATTAGCTTCCCACTTCTCTTGCATATATTATCAACTCGGGGGTTTAACAGAGAGAGAATTTCCATGCTCCAGGTTTCATTTTCAGAAACAAGACTGCTAAAGAGGCAAAGTGCGGCCCRGATTTCTCCTGAAAAATTCATCACCGTCTCCAGGCTCCCGTCCTGCCAAGGGGCTGGGAGGCAGAGCYGGGCAGGAGCAGGGCGGCCTGGGCGGGGGGCCGGCCCGCGGGTCGCACCGGGGCCGCCGCAGCTCCCGCCGGCTCTGCCGCGCGGCAGCCCGTGCCCGGTGCGCGCTGGGATTATTCCTAAATTACGTCTTTTGTCTCTTATTTTAGATCCTCTGCATTTAATGCATGATCAGTGTTTAATGGTGCTGGTGCACTGTTCTGGCACAAACTCGTGTCGTGCCGAGAAAATATCTGTTTTGCAGCAATTGCACCCAAATTGCTGCAGCGCCAGCTCTATTCCTGGGACTTGGTCCCGTGAGGGGAGGATAGGGAACGTGTTGGGGATCGCAGCTTCCTGAAAACGGGTTTGTGGCTAAACCCGGGGATGCGTAAGTGGAGTTTATGACTCCAGGAGTTGCCTTGTTAGACGCTCCCAGTCTCCAGGGGTTCCCGAGCTCCCGGAGGAGACTCCTGTGGTGAGTCCCGAGGATGGAAGTCGTGCTGGCGAGGAGCAGGATTGCAGAGAGCGGGAAGTAATCTCGGAATGAGATGATGCGCTAACGGGATTACACTGGTGCCTTATGTAACCCCTTCCCCTGCTCCCGATCCACCCCGTTCCGTTGGGATGCGCGTCCCTGTGGGCCYGAGTGCGATGGGTGCCGCTCCAGGGCCGCGGCCCCTCTGCGGGAGCCGGGAGGGTTGAGGGGGCCGAGCGCGGCGCTCCGTGYGGTGCCGCTGGCGCCGACCCGCGCGCCGCCCCCGTCGCCCTTGGCCCGGGCGCGTCCCGAGCGGCCGCGTTTCACATCCACTCACGTCACGCAAACAGCAGCGCTCCCGTGGCCAGGAACGCGCCCTCGTTTTCCCCTCTTTTTTTGTTTATCTCTGCAGCGCTGTCAGAATTAATAAGTGGCCGGGCAGTGAGAGCTGTCGCTGCCTTTGCTCCTTTGGGTCTCTGTGTCCCCGCTCCGAGTCCTCAGGAGCCACCGGATTTTTTCCGTGCCTTTTGTTCTCATTTCCCCGCGGATGCYGCTTGCTGGGGCTGCGTTCCCGTCACGTCGCTGCTGCCGGGCGCTGCTGGAGCCATCCCGCTGGGATCCAGTCTGGTGGGACTGGGCCGCGGGCTGAGCTGGGCACGCCCGGAGCACCCGGCAGGGGCACCCCGTGCAAGGGGCCGCGCRGGGCCGCCAGCCCAAGCAGGGGCAGCTCCGAGCGGCGCTCCTGGCCGGTCCCGGCGCGTCCTTCCCGCTGCCCTTCCCGCCAGCGCTGCCCTCGAGCGTGCGGCCGCCGGCGCCCGCAGCCTCGTGTTTGCACAGAGCGGGATTYCTGCCCGCGCAGGGGGTGGGAGCCGCGCGGAGGTGCCGCTGTGGGGACCTCCCCGCGTCGTCCCCCGCCTGGCTCGCGGGCCGGGCCGGCGCGCCCCAACGTGCGGCGGAGCCGCTCGCCCGTGCGCGCTCAGGGCTGTCACCCGCCGCTGCCGCGTGAGCCCGGGTGTCCCTCGGCCGCCTCCGCGTGGGCGACGCGTCAGGAAGGGTCTTCCAGAGGGGACTCTCATTGTCAGCCCCGCGTAGGCGCGGGAGGAGCGTCGAGAAAAGCCCCGTTCTCTCGTCTGCGATGCTGCAATTTCAGCACAAACCAACATCGGCAATAATGGCTCCTCTTTCCAAGGCAAGGAGCCTCTGAGCTTGCTTTTCCCCAGCTGAAAATGGGTATTTGTGAAAGCGTTTTTGTCCATTCCCTCTTACTCTGCAGCTCGGATCAGGAGCCGGCTTGCTTGGAGGGCCACCTAAGAGCTGGGGCTTAGGAAAACTTCCTCCTCCCGCAAATTCAACATTAACTTTGTCCCAGGGATAACAAATTCCCGGCTCACACAGCGCCGCACAGAAGCCTGGAAATGGAACATTTAGGCTGCAATATTGTGATCGAAGGGCTGGTGCAAATCTCTTCACGCTGGCAGTGGAATTGGTGGGTCTTTGATCTCCTCCAGCTTAGATGTTGCTGCCAGGAAGATTTAAGCTTAAACTTCACTTTGTCAAACAGACTTTTTTGACAATTTCCTTTAAAAATATAATCTCCTAAGCTCCCGGGGGGGTGGAGCAGCCAGACCCGCCAGCAGGTTTCGAAACCCACCCGCGCAGCCGGGAGCTGCCCTCAACCGCTGCTGTTTATGCCCCAGCCCCTGCAGCTGATGCCCGCGGGTTCGGACGAGCCGCGGCCTGGCTGGGGCTGCCGCAGCCGCCGGTCACGGTGCCGGTGCCGCCGCTGCGTGGGGTTTGGGGACCCGGATTGCGGCGGCCCCTCCGCGGTGGCCCCGGGCAGAGCAGCGGCCGCGTCCTCACACTGCAGCCTGATCCGTTAGGGGACCCAGTGTGACGGAGCTGGCGGCTCGGGAGGGATGTGGAGCCCTTGCAGGCACCAAGGGTGCGAAACGGACCCGGCTCCGGGCACGCGGGCTSGTTCCGTCCGTGCCCTTTGCTGCTGCGGCCCCAGGTCCAAACCCCGGGGAAACGCGGGCACTTGGCCCTGGCCCCTCCAAGGTGCTTTGGGAGCAGACGAGCGGCCCTGGCGAGAGGGAGACGTGCCCGTTTCRTGGGAGCGTCCTGGCAGGGCCGCGCGCTCGGCATGCAGCCCACGGGCTCCCGGTGCGCGTGGCATGGCCGGGCGCTCTGCGGACCTGCGGCGAGCGCCGCTTCCGAAAACCAGGCACGTCATTAAGTTTGAGATGAGCTGCTATTATTAATTCTCACTTTCATAGCTGCGGATGACCCTGATTTTGGCTAAAGAGCTTAGAAAAGCCGAGAACGCCAAGTTTTTTAATCCGCTTGGTTTCGAGCCCTGGGGGCCTGTCAGTCCGTCGGCGTGGGGCTGCGCGCGCCGCGGGGACCTTGCGCTCCTTGCAGGAGGGCAGCAGCAACGGCTGTGCTCTCGGTGCACCCCAAGGCCGATGCCTCTCGTCCGAGCAACCGTTTCTGCAGGTTCCCAGGCTGTGCTCGGGCAATGTGGCTACCAGGGTGTCCCCTGTCCCGGGTAGGGGCAGGTGCCGTCGCCCCCCGTGTCGCCCTGCAAGGAGGGCCGTGGCACCCGCTCGAGGACGTTGCTCCCGAGCCGCTGACTCGCGTCCGTCCCCTCGCGCGCAGAGCGGTCAATGCCATCGCACCCGCGGGCAGCGCGCGGGGTGGCCTTGGCGGCTCTGACGGGCCCGGTCGTGTTTATCTGGTGCGGCAGCTGAGGCCGAGAGCTCCTCGTTCCGCTTCCCCTCCTCGACTGCTGTGGTTTTTCCTCAAGCGGATTTCATGGTTTTTGTGTTTGGATCCGTTCCTTTCCGTATCGGGCGCGCTTGCTGGGACCCAGTGYGCTTCACTTAACCCTTGGGAGGGGCTGGAACTGACCTAGTTTTCCAGAAGGTCCCAAGCGGATCCACCTCGACTCCTCCGCACGGCAGCAGCAGCCCCGACCCCCTGCAGCTCCTCCTATTGCCGGGTGTCCCCCAGGGTGGCACGGGGCCAGCCCGGAGCTCCTGGTCCCTGCTTGTCCCCRTGAGGGTTGTCACGAAGAGCGGTGCTGGCTCCAGCCTCTGCATCCGCGTCCGGCCATTCTCCTTCATCCCGGCCCAGGGSGGCTCCTGTGCTCCCGGCTGGTCCCCATCCCGCTCGGGGCAGGACAGGGACCACCCYAGCTGGGGCTGCATGGGACAGGGGAGCCCCTGTCCCCACGGGCAGGGCTGGGGATGCTCTGCTTGGCTCCCGAAAGCGCAAAATAAAGCAACCCCTGCATGCAATCTAATTTAGGAATTAAAGGGGCCAAGAACTCTGCTAGTTGGGCGCAGGATTTGTTGCTTCGGTCCAGTCGCRGTGAAGGATTCTCCCACGGGAGCTGTGGCCGAGCCGTTCCCAGCACGGTGTGGGCCGAGCAGCGTTCCCCGTAGGGACGTTTCAGCAGGCGGGTTAAAGCAGCCGTGCAGAGCGGCAAGTCCGAGGCGTTGAGGCTCGGAGTGCCTCCTGAGAGCAGCGGCGCGCTTTGCCTCGTCCTGCGTCGAGTGAGACGGAACCGGGCACTCCTGWGACCCAGAACGGGGCTGGGCGGCGCGGTGCAGCTCCTGCTCACACGGAGCCCCGAGCTCGTGCGGCCGCCGCCGGCCTCGGCGCCCGGGCGCCCGGCACTGGGAAGGAGGGTGAGGGGCAGGGAGTCTGGCACGGGGCACGGCAGCGAACGCCGAGAGCTCCCAAGGAGCGAGCTGGGAGTGCTGTGGATCCAGGGCACGCGGTGGCAGGGGCRAGGAGAGGGAAGCCGCACGCTGTTATTGGGATTTATTTTGGTAATGGTAGAAATATTCTTTCCATTAGACTATGACACCCTGATGGCTGACCTCAAAAAATAGCAAATATTAAGATAGATATAAGCTTTAGTTTATAAGAACATATAAAGATCAAAACAGAGAATTTTTAAGCTGCTCTTACACAACAGACGGCTCTTTTAAGTTCTGTTTTGTAAAGACAGTTCAGATAATTTCCTAAAAGACATTCTCATAATGATTAATTTAGAATATGCTTAATTCAAGTTAGAGAGATCAAAGAGAAAGCATTTCCCCCCTGTAATKCCGTTTACTCCTTCGTGCTCTCGGTGCCTTTCCCGGGGCGGGGCAGGCCTGGCTTGCCCCTCGCCGCCGTGGTGGGTGCCGGGGCTGTGGGGACGGCGCCGCGCACACCGCGGAGCCGCTTCGGGCGGCAGGGCCCCGGCTCCCGCCGTGCCGGAGGGCTGGGGCGGCGCGGGTGGCGGGACGGGCTCTCGGCCGCCCCACCTCGCTAGCGGGGGCATCGCCGCTCCTTGCCGTGTCCTGCAGCGTTTCCCCTGTCTGCAGCAGCCGTCGCGGGGTGTGAGGGTTGGATCAGCCCCGGCGCCGCAGGGAACGCTGCAGCGCCTGCCGGAGGAGCCGCCTCTGCTCCGGGAGAGCGTGCATCGACAGCGTGCCTTTGTTTGCGCAGCTGCAGCTTCTGTTACGCGGTCAGCTGATGTAACTTCTGTGGCTACGTCCAGAGCGCCTGCAATTCACACTGCAAAACACTCCTTTCAGCAAGGAACGGCAGCCGGCATTGTTCTGCTGCTGTTTGGGTTCCCCCGTGGTGTGGGAGGTCCCTCCCGCCCTCCCGAACGCGCCCGCGTGGCCTCGGCCGGTCGTGCCCTGCGTCCTGCGTGATGCTGGAGCTCCGGTGTCGGCTCTAGGTCCCCAAAGACGCTGTGGGAGGTTCTGCCCCCAGCCCCGTGCTGCCCCCGCCGTTCGATCCTGCAAACAGACACCCCGGAGCCCCAGGCGGCCGCTTGTGCAGCGCAGCCGGGTTGGAGTGGGGGCTTTGGCCGCCTCTCCCCGCWGGCCCTTGCGCCTGTGCAGCACGAACGGCCCGTGCCGGGAGGCGCCGGGCGCGGGCACTGATGAACGACGCGCTCAGAGACTCAATTAGTCTATTAATAAAGCGGAATCTAGGCCGCAGGTTTCCAAGGCAGGTGCCCAAAGCCACATGTAGGCTCCTAAATTAGTGGCCTCGTTTGCGGAGCGGCCGCGGACAGACCCTGCTTCCCTGCGCCGGAGCGGGTGTTGGAGACGGGGCTGCGTTTTCCCTGCAAACTCCCCGCTCCGGATTCCAGAGCACGGGGGGGGGGGGGCAGAGGGGACAGACCTGGAGCGGCGGCGCTCGCGATGGCTCCGTGGGAAGCAGGAGGTGGCAGGTCCTGATGGAGAGCGGCCGTCCGGGTGCTCCTCCCTGCCATGCCAATGGGTGTTCCTCCCTGCCGTCCCAATGGGTGCTCCTCCCTGCCATCCTGCTGGGTGCTAGCATGGGACGGGACCCGAGCAAGGTGGTGACACCAGCAGCGAAGCCATGTCGGTGCCGCACGAGTCGAGCCCGACCCGCCTGGCTCCGAGCGGAGCAGGGTTTATTTTGGGCGCGGTGACATTTATCAYAACGCGTCGAGCGCCAAATGGGGGTTAACGCCGGCGCTGCGGGGGCTCCCTGCCGCGTGCGCTGCTGCTGTCGAGTGATTATTTGATCAGATAAAATATGCGTTAAACGCGCTTGTAGGAAAACAGAAACCGGTGTTCGCTGGAGGAGGCCCTGTCAGGCGTCGGGAGCGGCGTTTGATCTGCGCGGGTGGAGCGCTGCAAAGCAGCTTGTGCTGCTGCTCGCTGGGCAGGGCGAGCGGCGCCGGCGGCCCGTGGAGCCGCTGCCCTTCCCTCCCCGTGGCAGCGAACCCTCGTCTGTGGTCCCCGCCGTGCCGGTGGGAGCAAGAAGCCCATGGCCAAGCCCGGCTCTGTGGGCACCGCTTGGGACCCCCGTGCCTGGCTCGGGCAGGTGCAGCGGATGCAGACGGGAAGGGCTGTCTCAGGTCTGGTCCATGCACAGAAAATAGCAGGGTTCTGAGGAGCAGAGGAAGCGCTGAACCAAAAGCGGTCCATGCAGCTGCTCATTCTCCTCAGCCCCTTCACGTCAGAGCGCAAGTAACCCATTTCTGGCAAAAACAGATGGTCATTTTTCAGCCGAGGCTGCGGACGGCACGGAGACGCTGGAGCACTCGCTGTGCGCTGGACGATGCGGCTGCTGCCAGCCCAGCCGCGCTGCAAATGTCATTTCCAATAATTGGAGCTATTTCAGGCTTTACATCCATAATACGTTATAATTTCTCCCCGGTGTTTGATCCGGCTCTGTCTACACRCGGTGCCAGCACACCGGCCCTTACAGAGCTCTGCAGTTTCGTGGCTCAGCCACGTTTTCCGCCCCGCAGTCCCTGCCCCGGCGGCTCCCGGGCCCTGCGACGTGTCTGTGTCGTGGCACAGCCGGGCTCTGCCCTGTAGAGAGGACCAAAGGCGGCGGCCGGAATCGGCCCTCGTTTCCCGAGACAGCCCGGCACGGGGGACGCGGGGCAGGCGCTCCATGGTAGAATGCAGGAATAGGAGCCGGAGCCGTCACCCCCGGCCCGGCGTGCGGGGAAGGGGCCGCTTGGCTGTGCGGGGACAAAGCTGCCTTCTCCAGCCGGGGTGGAGAAGGGTCTTCCTGGCTGCTCCCTGGCAGAAAAGGGCACGAGGGAAACGTGCCGGGAAGGGCAGGGCGGCGGAGCCGGGCGCGGTGGGGAACGGCCCCGACCCGGCCGCAGGAGAGCGGAGGGGRTGAGCCGGCCCTGGCGCTCCTGGCTCCCTGTTAGCCCAGCCCGGAGGARCGGGCTGGACGCTCTCCCGTTCCGTGCGGAACGCCTCCCTGTGTTGGAGCGGGTCTGGCGGTGCCGCTCGGCGCAGGGCCGGGGGATGCTCCGCGCCGGCCGCGCTCCCCCGCTCCGTGACCGCCCCTCCTTGCCTTGCAGAGAGATGCCAAGGGCCAGTACCTGTTCGACCTGCTCTGCCACCACCTGAACCTGCTGGAGAAGGACTACTTCGGCATCCGCTTTGTGGACCCGGACAAGCAGAGGGTGAGTGCTGGCCCCGGGGCCTCCTGCCCGGGCACATGGAGCAGTGGAGAAGGGAAAGGGCTAATGCAGAATTCATCTGTGGAGGGGGGAGACATCCCAGGGCCTCGTCCTGCCCCGGCCGCTCGGCAAAGGGCCAAGCCAGGGCTCGCTGCTCTCGGTGGGGCACGTCCCCTTGTCCGTGTAAAGAGTGTCCACCAGAGCCCACCTGGAGCCACTGCCAAGGCCACTGCGCCCGTGTCCCTGCTGCTCCGTGTGCCCGGGGGCAGGGAGCCGGCGGGGGTTTCCTTGGAACACCTTGTCTGGAGTAGGGGGGTGGATGGACGGGGTGGGAGGGAGCCGGGACAGCGGGTCCCGTGTGCGCGGCGAGCGGACACGGAGCGTTCGCAGGGATGCGCGGGAGCTCCGGCCCTGCCGCGGGCCCGGCCCTGCCCGCGGGCTCCACACGCGCCCGGTCCGAGCGCCGCGTTGCCGCCGGCGCTGCCTCCTCCCCGCCCTTTCTGCTGCRCAGCCGAGTGTTTCCCATCGGAAAGGCGCTGCCTGCGCCGCCGCTCGTGCGCTCGAGAGGGGCTTTTCTTCTCTGACTCGCCCCTGCTCGCGTGCTGCCGAACCAGGCAGCAGCCGACACAGCGGCCGCGCTGCGGGCAGCGCCCTGCGGCCTCAGGGTGGAAGGCAGAGAGCGGCGCCGGCGGTGCCCTCCTTGGGGCATGTCGTGCTCGTGGAGGCGGCCGCCGCTCGGAGGTGCCGGCGGGACCGGGGCAGCTCCACGGCCCCCGGGAGTGGGGTTGGCTCCGCGCTTCCCTGCGGACCATTCGAGTTCAGCCTTTGGGAGTCACGTGGTGACGTGACGGGGTCGTGCCCTGTGACAGGGCACAGGGACGAGAACGTGGCGCAGGCCAGGGTGGTCCGAGCGCACGGGGATTGGACCTTGCAAAGTTGTTTTACCCCTTCGCTAGCTGCTTGTTGGGCCGCGACGCGCAGGGGCCGGGGGGCTGGTGGGTACCCGAGTGGTGGCACCGCGTGGCACCAGGACCCGCCACCCCTATGGGGGCACCAGGGAGGCGATGCCGGGCGTCCTCCCAAAGGGCAGAACTGGGAGGAAGGSCCCGGCTCCTCCTCCTCGCGCTGGTGTCGCAGAGCTCGGGCAGGGTCTCAGCCGCCCGGCGAGGCCGCAGCCGGGGCAGCAGTGCCCGGTGCCCCGCGCCGTGCCCGCCCTYGGCCCATGCGATGCGGCTGCGACGCGGCGGCGTCTCCCTCCCCTGGCGCCGGAGCCTCCCGCTCTCCTGCCGCTTTGACTGCCCTCTGCAGCACATGTGCCCTGCACGGCAGGAGCCTTCGTTTCAAGCAGGTTTTACCCCAAGAGGCGGTGGTGCTAATTAAACGTATTGTCTAATGAGTTGTATTAATTCCTTTTTGTTCTGTTTCAGCATTGGCTGGAGTTTACCAAGTCGGTGGTGAAGCAGATGCGGGGTAGGTACCGGCTGCGGCAGGGCCTGCCCGTGTCCCCCCGGGTCACACGTGGTTCCGTTCCTGCCCTCCCCGGGTTCTGGGCATCCTTTAGGAGGGAGCCCCGTCCCGCCGCGGGAGCCCCGGGCGGAAGGGCCCCCGTGACGCCGCTCTCCCCGCAGCCCAGCCTCCCTTCACCATGTGCTTCCGTGTGAAGTTCTACCCCACGGACCCCGCGGCGCTCAAGGAGGAGATCACCAGGTGAGCGGCGGTGCCGGGAGCGCGCGGGCCCTGCGGAGCGCGCGGCGCGTTAGCCCTGCGGCGCCGCCCGGTCCTGGTGAACCTCTGCGTGTCCGAGCTGGCGCCGCCGGGAAACGGCAGGATCCTACATGGGGTGGGATCTTCGGGAGCCCCTCGGGGTCCCGGCTGGGGTCGGGTGCTCCGTTGTGTGCAGCGCGGGTGCCGTGAGGACCAGGTCTCCGAGCAGCGCGAGCGCCCCGAGGGCAGCGCGTCCCACAGGGACGTCCAGGGCTGTGTCCCGCCGGGACCACTGCRTCCCGCTCTGCTCCAGGTGCTGCCCTCCCCTCTGGTGCTCCGTGTTCCCCTGTGCCCGTTCTGCGGTGCGGCACGGTGAGCCCGGCGCGGAGGCCGAGCAGGAGCAGTGCATTTTGCTGCTAGTTTTGCTCTCCGCGTTCCCAAGACGTTGTTGCTGTGACTCCTTGAGTACGTCCCTGGCTCAGAGAGCTGCTGCATGCGCTAGGTCTGGTTTGAAGGGTCCGAATGTCCCTGGTTTCCTTGCAGTCCCCCGGACGTACTTGGCCCCCTCCCTTTCTGAGTGAGGGGAGTGAACGCTCTGGAGGAACCGGCTGATGCAAAACCCCAGCGCTGCTTTATCCAGTTTCTATCTTTAGGGGCCCTTCATGCCGCTCGTCCTTCCGGAGGAGGGTGGTGAGCGCGATGGGAGAGCTCAGGGGAGGCTCGCGGGCGGCTTGGGCGACAGCCCCAGTTGGGGAGTGGGGTCCAGGACAGCACGTGTCCCCTCAGCGAGCCCTGTCGTGGGCACCAGGAAGCTGTGCTGACGGTTCTGCTGAAACTCGCTGAATTCCCCTTGGGGATCTTTTGGCCATTATTACTGTAAATAATTTATAATAGTCTTGGCCAGGTCTAGGGGTCATTAGGCTATTAAGAACACCGGTGCGGGAAAACGCAGGGGAGCAGAGATGTTAGCTGAGGCTTGCAGAGCAGCTCCCGCTCTCCGGGTTCCTCCTCCCCCAGTGCCTGGGGTTCTTACCCCCAGTTCTGGAGACGACCAGGGCTTTGTGCAGGGTCCCCTCTGCTCCCCCCGGTGCAAGGGCAGAACCCGGCAGCCGTGACCTGTTTCCCGAAGCCTCTGGTCTCTGTACTGCAAACAGCTCCAAGGCCCTGTTCCTGCCCCTTGCATTGCGCTCTCGTAGGCTGAGTGTCACCACCGTGGTGGTTTAGGACAGTGTGGCCGGTGTTTCCTGGCGGCGCTACCCGCTGTGCGTGCCCGGGTGCCGAGGACGKCCCGAGTCCACCCAGGCTGCAAAACCGCCCCCGCGCGGTCGCTGCAGACCCCGTTTGCCCCGGGACTGGGGCGTTTGCAGAGCTCAAAGAAACCTTTCAGATCAGTGCAGAGGATCTGGGCCGCGGCCGKCTGGGAACGGGAGCGCCACGGCCCTGGAATCGGGAGATTCCCGCAGCAAGTCAGCCGGGGCTCACGTGTTTTGCTCTCCTCTCTGTGTTTATTAATTAACAGGTTTATTTCGTTAAAGTCAAGGGTAGTAAGATGATCCAGAAAGACAACATGTGGGGGAGTGAAAGGAGATATATTTTCCCCCTGATTATTCCCTGGATGTGGTTTTCCTGGGCTGAAGGACCCGAAGCTGCGGAGGCTGCAGCAGACGTGTCCGCGGTGCCGGCGATGGGGACGAGCAGGGCTGGGTGAAGAAACCCGTGTGGGGCTAGTGGGGCGTGCAAGCCCATGTGTGTGTGTGTGTGTGTACGTGCGTGTGAGTGCGTGTGAGTGCGTGTGTGTGCGTGTGTGTGCGCATGTGTGCATGTTGTGTGCGCGTGCGCCTGTGCACGTGTGTACGTGTGTATGTGTGCGCGCGTATGTGCGTGTGCAGCCTCCTGCTCTGCTCCGGCCTGCAGCGCCTGCCTGGGAGCGGTGGYGCCCTTCCCCAGCGAGGAAGCGCCGCATCCCAGAAAGGAAAAAGGAAAACAAGGAAAAGTAGCAGAAACCTCCTCTTCTCTCCTCAAAGCAGAGGGTGAATGTCGCTTTGTGCCCTGGACAGTCAGCTACTGCAGGCCCAAGGACCTCCAGCCTCCTCTTGGCCCCAGAGAGCCGTTGAATGGTGACAAATACCGCGTGTCACTCACACCGCCCTGACGGGAGCTCCTGATCCCCCCGCGCGCCCGGGCCCCGCTGAGCTCGGGGTTGTTTTTCCAGTGGCATCTGGAGAATCGCAGCGCACAGGCCCCATATGCCATTAAATATTCTGAACGAATAGTTAAGGTCCTTGCTAAGCACATCAAGAATTAAGTAGGCTTATTGAAAGAGCTAAATATATTCCAGGATTTCAGTCTTTGGATTTTCAATCTATTTTTGCAGGCAGCAAATGAGAGAGGATTTTGCTGTCTTTTGTGCGGTGTATTTAGAATACTTCGAGGCCCCGTTTTTCCCTTTGGCTTTGCATTGACAAGGTGTCCGCGTTGTGGTTGGACAGATGGGCTGGCAGAGCAGAAGCGGGGGGCGGTGGGAGGCGCCCAGAGGCGGCACCCTGGACCGTGCTCTCCGCACGGGGACAGGGATGGGGACGGGGCACCGCAGAGCGCCGGGCGGCAGCGTCTCCGCACGGGGACAGGGATGGGGACGGGGCACCGCAGAGCCCCGGGCGGCAGCGTCTCCGCACGGGGACAGGGATGGGGCCGGGGCACCGCAGAGCCCCGGGCGGCAGCGTCTCCGCACGGGGACAGGGATGGGGACGGGGCACGGCAGAGCCCCGGGCGGCAGCGTCTCCGCACGGGGACAGGGATGGGGCCGGGGCACCGCAGAGCGCCAGGCGGCAGCGTCCCTGTCCCGCTCTGCGGCAGCCCCGCTGCTCCAGGGCATGCCCTGCCCTGCTGCTCCGTGGGGCTTTGCCACGCACCTTCTGGGGGGCTCCCAGGGGTGTCCTGGGAGAGACCTCACTGGGAAGCACCTTGTTTTTCTCCACGACTTGACTTCGGTTGCAGATTTTATGCTAACTCCTAGCAACAGCCACCCCGCGCAGTCAATAGGCTTTAATGTAAACGTGAGATGGCCAAAGACATCTCCTATGGCAGCTATTACGTGGGCATTACACTGCGCGTACGGGCTGTTAATTGTGTTCCTTGCTTTGATGGAGATGAGCAGACGGGGGCAGGCGTCGAGCGCGGCGGGGCCGGGCRCACGGAGCAGGCGCTGCCGAGGACGAGGCCGGGGCTCCCCTGCCCGCGAACCGGGCCTGGCCTGGCCCTGGCCTTGTGGAGCGGCCCCGACGCTGCTGCCATTCCCAGCGGTGCCGGGCACGAGCGGGGCCCGGTGTGCGAGCGGTCTTTAATGGCYGGGTTTATCTTTAATACGTTTTATCTGTGAAAATTAGTGGGTTTTGTCATCGTAAAATGGGCTTGAGAAGCCAAGCGTGACCGAGACACCACGGAGAGCGAGCCTGAGCGCGTAAACGTGTCTCTAAGCGCCGGGATTCCCGGGTCGCCGCCTGGCTCCGCTGCGTACGTGTTGTCAGGCGCTCCCGGACGCGCTGCCCCGTGGCGCGGCCCGGGCTGGCACTCGGGTTTGGGTTTATCCTAATGCACGATCGCTGCAGTGTGTCCTGCAGGCGCCCCAGATGTGAGCCCTGCACCGGGAGGTGCTGGCGGTGCCCCTGGCCGGTCCCAGACCGGAGCACCCGGCGCGGGCTCCTCGGAGCCCCTGCAGASAGTGCCCGTCCCACCGCCCGGTGGGCGCCTGGCCCCGCGTGGCCAACGCGAGCCCTCCTTCCCCAGGTATTTAGTCTTCCTGCAGATCAAGCGAGACCTCTACCACGGGCGGCTGCTGTGCAAGACGTCGGACGCGGCGCTGCTGGCCGCCCACATCCTGCAAGGTAACGCGCGCTGCCGAGCCGTGCGCGCTCCGTGCGCCGGGAGCGGCTCGGTGCAATGCCCTGACGCCGCGGGGCAGCGCGGGGCTCGTGCCCCCAGTGCTGCGGGGTGCTGCGGAGAGCGGGGCCGTGTCCCGTCCCGCGGCCTCCGTGGACGGCACAGCCCGTCCTTGCTGCCGGCCCTCGGGAATCGCGTCTCCGCGGGGTCCCTATCGCGGGGTCCCTATTCCCCCGTCATTCACCCATCTTTCACCCGTGCTCGCTTTGCCAGCGGAGATCGGAGACTACGACCCAGGCAAGCACCCTGAGGGCTACAGCTCCAAGTTCCAGTTCTTCCCGAAGCACTCGGAGAAGCTGGAGAGGAAGATCGCGGAGATCCACAAGACGGAGCTGAGGTGAGGCCAGCGCTGCCCTTGGAGAGGGGCTTTGCCCGGGCCGTGCTCCTGCGTTCGGGTCATTTCACCTTGTGAAAAGCAGCCTGGAGCAGCAACGCCTCCCCTTGGGAGGGGGACGGAGCCGGCGYGCGGGGGGCRCGGAGGGGACGCGCGCGGYGGGAGCAGAGCCCCGGGGTCCCCGTGCTGGGGTGGCGGCTGCRCTCCGGGGACCCCACACGGGGCCGGGAGGGCTGCGGAGCCCGGGGYGCTCGTGGCCGGAGCCGCCTCCCGGCACCGGCAGCAGCCGCCAGCCCCCAGCGACGGCCCCGGCTCTCAGGGCTGCCTCTGTTCCTCTCTGGTAGCGGCCAGACACCGGCTACTTCGGAGCTGAATTTCCTGCGGAAAGCCCAGACCCTGGAGACCTACGGCGTGGACCCGCACCCTTGCAAGGTAAACCGACCGGGAGGCTGCTCCGGGGCCGGGTTCCGCCGTCGCCGCAGCGAGCTGGCCCCAGCAGCAGGTCCAGGGCTGGGCCTGGCCGGCTGGAATGCAAAAGGAGCATGGAGGGAAGCGAGGACTGCCGTGAAACCCCTCTGTAAGAGGGCGTAGGAAGCTATAGGAGTGTGTAAGGAAGCTATAGGAGCCGTGGGGAAGTGTCTCTGTGTGCAGACTGCTGCAGAGGACACCAGTGAGTCGTCTGCTGCAAACCCTGCAGTTCGGAGGCAATAACGGGGTCAGTAACGAGTCTCAGAGAGCAGCAAATATTAATTTCCACAGACAGCCTGACTCGGTATTCCTCCCCAGCCAGTGATCTAGCTGGCTGTTGGAGATGCTCTTTATTGACGGCGCGTGTCCTTGGGGTCGGCTCCGCGTGGCCCTCGTGATCCCGGCGCGCGCGGGTGGCTCCGGGGTGCGGATGGGGAGGCCGCAGCAGGGTCTGCTCGGGCCCGCCGGTGTCCGGGCCGGCTCTGCAGGGCTGGGCTGCGCGTGCGGAGCGCCCCGGCCCTGCTCCTCCTGCTGCTCCTCCTGCTCCGAGCCGACCGGGGCCGCGGGGGTCCCGAGAGACCCCTGAGCAGGAGGCTTTCCTGAAAGCTTCGCCTCAGCTGAGCGTCTGTTTGGGGCTGCGTTTGGGAAGCGGAGAGCCCCGGGGTGAGGAGGGTCCCATGTCCCCTGAGCATCCTGCGTCCCCAGTGCATTCCTTGCCCCCCGTGCATCCCGTGTCCTCGATGCATCCTGCATCCCTGGTGTCCCATATCCCCCGTGCATCCTGCATCCCCGGTGCATCCTGTGTCCTCCATGCATTCTGCATCCCTGGTGTGTCCCATATCCCCGTGCATCCTGCATCCCCCATGCATCCCATGTCCTCCATGCATTCTGCATCCCTGGTGTGTCCCATATCCCCTGTGCATCCTGCATCCCCCGTGCATCCTGTGCCCTCCATGCCTCCTGCATCTCTGGTGCATCCTGCATCCCCGGTGCATCCCGTGTCCTCCATGCACCCTCCACGTCAGAGCGGGGCTGCGCTGCACAGAGCAGCCCGAGCGGGTGCCGGGCAGGAGCCGGCAAGCACAGATGGGCTGTTAATATTTAAAGCATTTCAGAAGTGCTGGGCTGGATGGCACTAGTGCAGGCCGTGTCCCACAGTCCCTTCTATGTTTAGCATCCCCCCCAAACCTTCTCTTTTTTAGCTACTCGCAGGTTTTCATGCCCTTCACAGCTCACGACAGGGAGGAGCTGCAGGGCTTTGGCCAGGCCGGAGCAGGGCCCGGGTCCCCTCGTGCAGCCCTGACCGTCCTCCCGAGGATGCCGGGGACCGTCCCCGTCCTCMGTGCGTGGCCGCTGCCTCTCAGCCCTCCTTACGCTGGGGTTTGTGTCTCGCCCCACGCAGGACGTCGCGCCCAGGTTCACGGCTCCTTGCTCTTGACCAGTTACCCTGGGCAGACTGACATGGATTTTTGATCTAATCTGGATTTAAAACCAATTTGCTCACTGCATGGATCTGGAATATCTGGCAGGAGAACCATCCCCGTGCAGCCTGGCATGGAGCTCGGGAGCCGCCCCGGGGCAGCGAGCCCGGCAGCCGAGCCGGGTGCATCCTGTGGGATGCGAACGCGCCGCTCCAGCCCCCTGCTCGGAGCAGGGAGCACCGGGACCGAGGGGAGCCCCGAGCCGGAGCGGGCGGATGACGGAGCCCCRTGACGTCCCTCGCAGTGCGAAGGGCCTTTGCGGCGGGGACAGTGACAGATGGTGGCTCTGGTGCCGTAGCAGAAAGCGGTTTGACAAGGAAGACTTGACCTTGTTTCTGGGCCGTCTTAGGGGCTTCCAGGGCTCGCTGAGCCCCTGCTTTGCCCGCAACGCTGCTGTTTCCAGTGTGATCCATGCGTGATCCCCGTGGCCCAGGTTAGGGCTGTGGCTGAGGATCTGCTCCGGCTACGGGACAGGGGACCCGGAGCACGACTGGGATGTGCCCCCGATCCCAGGAGAGCCTCAAAGGCGGCAGGGACAGGAGCGGAGCGAGCAAAGCCACACTCGCCATGCATGTGTGTATCTGTGTGTGTATCTGTGTGCATGCGTGTATAGGTGTGTGTCTGTGTACCTGTATATATGTGTGTGTATCTGTGTGCATGCGTGTATAGGTGTGTGTCTGTGTACCTGTATATATGTGTGTGTGTGTGTGTGTTTGTGCTCCCGGGACGCGCTCCTAGCTCGAGCGCCCGTGCGCTCCGCGGTCACCGCGCTGCAGCGTTGCCGTCCGGTGGCTCGTGGGGCTGCGGCGGCTGCAGCGCGGCCGCCGGCCGGGCAGGGCCTGCGGAGCCGCAGGGGCGGTTGTGCCGCTCCGCAGTTTAACTGATGCGAAGGACTCGCGGTACCTGCGCGCTGTGTGTCCCCGCGCTTTGTGCTCAGCTGGTAAATCGGTAGCGGWGCTGGGGGTATCGCGGCCGACCCGCCTGCGCCGCCCTGGTCCTGGAGGCTGCTGCGCGTGCCCGCGTGTCCACAGACGTGTTGTGGGGTGAGGAGACGGGAGGGGCGCCGCGTGCCGCCCGCGCCGCGCTGCCTCCGCGCTCGCCGACCTGGCCGCCCCGCCGCGCGTGACGCGGAGCCGCTCCCTCCTCCAGGACGTGTCCGGGAACGCGGCGTTCTTGGCCTTCACCCCCTTCGGCTTCGTGGTCCTGCAGGGCAACAAGCGAGTCCACTTCATCAAGTGGTGAGTGCTGGGGCTGCCGGGCGCGAGCCGGGCGCGCCGTCCCCGCGGGCCGGGGCCCTCTGAGGGCCGCTCGTTGCCAGGCAGGATCCCGTTATCACCCTGTGACCCTTCCCATGAAGTGAATAAAAAACCACGTGGTTTTGGAGCTGCTCCAGCCACCCGCCTCGAGATGCCCCTTCACCCCAGGCTCCCAACAGTCGATGTGGCCCACGCGGCGCCCGCGTCCCGCGCTGGCGCTGGGCATCCCCGTGCCGGTGCGGGCACCGCAGCCGGGACACGCTCTGCTCTTCTCCTTCCAGGAACGAGGTGACCAAAATGAAGTTTGAAGGAAAGACTTTCTATTTATATGTAAGTCAGAAAGAGGTGAGTGCATCTTCTTCCCTCCGGGCTTACTGACCCCGTCTTCGTTTTGCTTCATCGTATCTCCGGGGTATTGGGTGGGAAGGCAGCGGTGCCGCTTCCGAACTGGCGTCACGGCTGCTGGGACACGGGCACTGGGACACAGGGCAGCGTGAGGGGCCACCCCGGGTGCTGGTGGACTGTGCTGTGCCCGTGCGGTCGGGTTGGGTTCCCGACCCTCCCCGGTCCTGCACGAGCTCCCGCGGGAGGGTCCCCGCTTGTCCCCATGGCTCCAGCAGCCCCGCGGGAGGGTCCCCGCTTGTCCCCACGGCTCCAGCAGCCCCATGGGAGGGTCCCCGCTTGTCCCCACGGCTCCAGCAGCCCTGGCACCATCCACGTCTCTGCGCACTGCCCTCCACTCCCTGTTCCTGCACCGGTTCCCTTTCCTTCTCTGCAGGAAAAGAAAATCGTGCTGACCTATTTTGCTCCGACCCCGGAAGCGTGCAAGCATCTCTGGAAGTGCGGGATAGAAAACCAAGCTTTCTACAAGTAAGCGCCAGGACGTTTAGCCATGTGCTTGGCTGTGTGGGGTAGGTGACGTGTCCCTGCACAGGCTGGTATCGTCCCCCTAGAGCAACCCCCGCCCCGAGCGTCCAAGACACGATCAAGGTGGCGGCAGCTGAGAGCACCCCCTGCCCACCCGCTGCCCCCGGCCCTGCAGCYGCCTCCGGGTGCCGCAGACCTTAGGCTGGGGATCAAGGCTTTGGTAATCTGGAGATCAAGACTTTGACGCTGAGACCGGCCCGYGTTCTGTGCGTGACCGCGGGGTGTTTCTGCGCGCACAAGGAGCTCGCACAAGGAGCTGCTCCTGGTGCAAAGGAGCTCCCGAAGGCGCCGGGCAGCGGCGCCGGCTGCCCAGGGACTCGCTCCCCTCCCAGGCGGTTCTGGAAGGGCTCAGCCCGCCTCTGTGGAGCCGAATGCAGGGCCGAGACCCCCCCGCGGTCACGGCAGGGCCCTGGGGGCTCTGCAAAGCCCGTCCCACCCGTGCGGAACCGTAACCCGCAGAACCTCCAGAAATAACCACGTCTGTGTGGAAGGAGGTTTGGGGCCAAAGGAAGGAGTGGGGAGGTGGATTCACCGCAGGGTCCTGATCAGGGCTGTGGCCGTGCCAGCGAACGAGCCCTGCAGGTGCTGCAGGTCGAGGTGCCATCCCTGTCCCCACGTCCAGAGAGCTGGATCCAAGGAATTCCCGTTCTCCGCATGCTGCGCCRCCGGGTGCAGTCCTGGCTCCCCGGCAGAGACAGGGATCACCCCAAGAGCGGCCCAAGGGCCGAAGACGCGAGTGCTGGAACAGACCACGTGCTCCTGCGCTCTGGTCTCCGGCTTCCAGGTTGCTCCGAGTAGCGGAAGCATCCGCAAGGAGCTCGGGCGGGGGGCTCGGGAGAGCGCGGCGCTTTCCTGCCTCGCGAGAGGGAACCTGCGGCTCCCCCGCCCTGCCCGGCGAGCCCGCTTTCTGCCCCGCTCCCGTCTGACTCCTCAGGCTGCCTGACGGCGCCCGAGCGGAGGACAGCAGGTTGCGCGTGGCCGGGGCGGCCGACCTGCCTCGGAGCGCGCGGCTCTCCCCACGCGGCCCTGTGCCTCGCTTAAAAATAGGCTGCTTGGTATTTTGTAACGAGTTTTATTTTAATCAGCAGTCTGTGATACAAAGCGTGCGCCGTGGTCTCCCTGGGAGCGCTGCAATCAGCAGCTGCAATCAGCAGGTTTCATTTCTCATTAKATTAACAAGGAGGGAAATTGCGCTCTCGCCTTACAAGCCCCCGTTACGATAAACGGCGCGGGCGGCTGCACGGGCACCGGGCCCAGGGACCGGGCGCAGGGCCCATGGGCCGGTTGTCCTGGGCCGGGGGACTCCGCCGTGTCCCCGCTGCGGCTGGTGGCTGCGTCCCGGGGGTCTGTCTGCATCCAGGCCCTGCTCACGGGCTGGCGCAAAGGCTGAGCAAGGACCGTAGCGCACTGGGAGCTTCGGCCTGTATCCCTGTGTMCCCATGTCCCCGTATCCCTGTGTCCCCATGTCCCCGTGGCCCCGTATCCCTGTGTCCCCATGTCTTGTCATCTCCAGGGCCCCGTGCCCCTGTCCCCATGTCGCCGTGTCCCTGCTCTCCTTGGCAGGGTGCAGGCAGCCGTCACCAGCCCGTCCCCGGCGCCTAGCCATAAATAGCCACATCGGAGCACCCGCCRGCCCCTGCGCCGGCCCCGCTCCGTGCAGGGCCCGTCGCCTTCCCGGGGCCTGGGGGGCAGCTCTTGTGCTCTGCTCGCAGCACTGGTGCCGCCGCCGCGTCCCCCGGCCCTGCTCCCTCACTGTCCCCTGGGGTGCACGGGCAGACATGGCCCCATGCTCCTTGCCCCATGGCACGGGTCCCGCCCCATAAGCTCAGCCCCGTTTACGCTGTGGGTTCCCATCCGTGCCAGGGCCACGGGCCTTGGAGCCGGGAACCGGCCAGTCCCGCAGCGGCAAACGCGTCCTGAGCCCCCGGGGTGGCCCCGTCCCGTGCGACTGGGGCCGTGTGGAACCAACCAGCCGATGAGCGCCCACCGCTGCCGCCAGCCGTCAAAGACCCACGAAACGCGGCCCCCAGTGCCCGTGCCGCCGGTGCCGGTGCATGCGGTGCCGGTGCGGCCGGTGCCGGTGCTGACATGCAGCCCGCGATGCCCTTGCAGGTTGGAGAAGTCGAGCCAGGTCCGCACGGTGTCCAGCAGCAACCTGTTCTTCAAGGGGAGCCGCTTCCGATACAGGTGAGTGGAGCGCCGGGCGCTGTGCCCGAGGGTCCCTGCTGCGGAGCACCGGCTCCTCCGTGCCCGCCGACAGGCCTCCCTGCAGCGCCCTGCGCGTGGGCGGGTGGGAAGGAGGGTGTTCTGGGGCCATTTCGCTTGTTTGGGGGCTTTCTTTGGGTAAGAACTGGGTGCAGGGTGGGTTTCCTGGGCACTCCGAGGTGCCGCTGCTCTCCAGCCCGGGAGCAGGAGCGGGTGGACGGGGTCTGGGCGGCTGCTCCGCACTCACGGTTGCTCCCTGGTCCCCGCAGCGGCCGCGTGGCCAAGGAGGTGATGGAGTCGAGTGCCAAGATCAAGCGGGAGCCGCCGGAGATCCACAGGTGGGAGCGGCGGGCGGGGGCGCGCGGCTGGTGCCCACCGGCCCCCGCTGACTGCACACCGCGTGTGCCGCAGGGCCGGGCTGGTGCCGAGCCGCAGCTGCCCCTCCATCACGCACGGGCCGCGGCTGAGCAGCGTGCCGCGCACGCGCCGCAGGGCCGTGCACATCTCCATCATGGAAGGTGAGGCGCGCGCGGGGCCGGGGCAGCTCTGCRTGGGGCCCGGGGTGCGGCACCCTGACGGGGTCACAGCGCGCTGGACACGCCGCCCGCGGCAGCGCCCCGGGCTGGGAGCTCCTGTGGCCTGTCCGCCTCCCCGGGGGCTCCTGCTCCTCCACGTGATGCCAGGGCCATGGGTGCCCTGCGCTGCGGGTGCCCGGCCGGGTGCGGGTGCTGCCGTGCAGCCCTTGTGTCCCGCAGACAAGAGCGCCTTCCTCTCCGCTGTCCCCTTGCGTTCCTTTTATTGGGTATTGCCCTCGCGGTAAAGCGGTACCGTAGGCGCCTCTGCTGACGCGTTTTGAGGARAGGCACTGGAGGGTCTCCAGAGCCRCCTGAGGAAGCYGCTCTTGGTGCCTCCGCCGTGCGCGTGCCCAGAGGGCTGCCGGGGCCGCGCTCGGCGCGCTGGGCAGGACCCACAGCCCGTGCTGGGGAGGGCGCCGGGCGGTGACACCGGGCGCGTGACCGGGCTCGTCCCCCCGCGGCGGCAGCTGCGTCTGCGCTCGCGGGCCGGAGCCGCGGCCGGCGGCAGCAGCGGTGGCGGCGCAGGGGCCGCGGCGTCCCCCGCCATGGTGAAGTGCCTGGTGCGGATCCGCACGCGCGTGAGCGTCCAGCTGTGCCTCGTGAACCACTGCTGCCGCGCCGTGCGCGTGCGCCTGCTGGCGCTGGGGCCGCGGCTGCTGGCGCGGGCGCTGGGCGCGCTGCCCCTGCCCGCCGGGCCCCGCGCGCCGCCCGCCCCAGGTAACGCAGCCGCGCCGCGGCATGGGGCTCGGGACGGGACAGGGGACGGGACAGGACCGGGGACGGAGCAGGCTGCAACAGGACGGGACGGGCTGCAACGGGGCGCGCTGCAGCGCTCGCCGCGCCGGCGCTGCCTCCCCCATGGTCGTGCCCGGGTGCGGTGGCGCCGGCCGTGCCTGGGTGCTCGGGAGCCGCAGGGTCCCCGTCCCCACGCGGAGCAGCAGCTGCTCCAGGGTAACCGGAGCCGCRGGCGCGCTCGGCCGGGCAGCTGGTGACACGGTGACATTTAGGAGGCTGCCGGAGGGGGCTCTGTTTGTGTAGCAAAGCCCTGGAATGTGGAGCGGGCGGGGGGCTGGTGGTGCTGCAGCCCGCGGGCCGGGGGCTCTGTGCAGGGCAGGGGTGGCAGTGGCGGCACTGGGGCCCGGCGGGGTGTGGGGTGCAGGGCCAGGCCCGTGATACCGCCCGCGGGCGCTGCCAGCGGTGCCAGGACCAGGGTGCTAATCCCATGGCGGGCGGGTGGCCCCTGACCGCAGAGCCGCTACTTCCTGCGCTGCCCCCGCGCGTGCAGCCGGTGCCGTGGCCTCCAGGGCCTCCAGGGCCACCGCGTGTGCGGAGCGACGGGCGCCCCGCGGGCCCCCACGCTGCTCCTGCCCCTGGGGAGACAGGGACCCCCAGCGCCACTGGAGCAGCTCAGCACATGTCCCTTCTGKCCCCAGGGACAGCCCAGGGTGACGGGGAGGAGCTTCTGTACTGGGGGGGTGCCGGAGCCCTGGCACAGGCTGCCCGGAGAGGCCGCGGAGGCTCCTGCTCTGGAGACCTTCCAACCCRCCTGGGTGCCACCCTGTCCCTGTGCCCTGGGTGTCCCCCTGTGTCCCRTGCTCTGGGTGTCCCTGCTGGAGCAGGGGGTTGGACTGAGGGATCTCTAGAGGTCCCTTTTGTATCTCAACCATTCTGGGATTCTGGGATATATATATATATATGTATATACACACACATATTTCATTATTTTTCTGTCTTAATWTATATTTAATGTCTGACTAAGCGCCCACCCCCCTGGGTGCTCGCGGTGGGGCGCGGCGGGTGCCGTGCGCCGCCCACCGTGCCGCTGTCCCCGCAGGGCTGGAGTCGCTGCGCGACAGCGCGCACTCGACGCCGGTGCGCTCGGCCTCGCACGGCGACGCCCTGGTGGGCGCGGGCCGCGGC
>PTEX01000325.1:364974-401303 GCA_003342815.1 Eudromia elegans
GGCGCCCCGCGCGGGTCAGAGCCCCGGCGCGCGCAGCACCGCCCGCCCTGGCTCCACGGGGCTGGGCTCACAAAGGTGTCCTCCTTTTGTACAGAAAAAACAAAAGAGACTGTTTTGACGTATATTTTAACAACCAAATGCTATTTTGTTATCGAATCTAATCAAGTCTTTTTTTACTTTCTGGACTGGGTGAACGTAGCRCGCTGTACAAAGTGACTCGAAACGGTTTGGGAATAAACGTTTTTGTAGACCGGACTCCTAACATCAGAATAACCCATAGCTAGTTTTGGAGCGAAGAACGGAGCCATCATTCATTTTGTGACTTTGCTGAAGGCGAACAGGCCAGAACTGCAGGACTGGAGGTAACACAGGAGAAAACATGGCAGAAGCCAATGGGCAACCACAAACCTAGATATCCTTGAGCAAAAGTACGTCAATAACAGTAGTTCGTTTGACTTGCACCACGCACACTGGACTCGAGTTACCTGGGAAGCATGACACTCTTTTTTTTTTTTTTTTCCCAAAGGGAGCAATAAAATAGTTGTGGGAAGTTTTTATGGGGAAGTTTGATGCGTTTAACAAGGAAAATTAACACAGACGAGCGAGTTTAATTTCATCTCAGGGAGAGATTTTACATCAGCCGGGGCCATAACTGCAGCTCTCGGCGCCCGCCGCGCGCGCCCACCCCGCAGGGGCAGCCGGGCGGGCGCCCTGGGCTTTGCTGGCTGGTCACTGCAATAAACGACGCCCATTTGAACCGCTGGCCGTCAGGGAAGGCCCAGGAGCTGTGTCGGCGGCGCAGCCCGTGCCGCCGGCGGCGCTCCGGAGGGCAGCGGGGCTGAGGAAGGGCTGTGCGGAGCGCGGCTGTCACGTAACAATACACTGTCTTATGCAACACAGCGGCTCTGACGGCTCGTGCAGTGTTCCTACCTCAGTCTGCAGCGAGGGTGTCTCGATGCAGCGAGCGCCGGTCTCGGAGCGGACGTTCCCAGCCCAGCTGCAGAGGCAGCAGGGCAGCGCCGTGCCCGCTGCGCCCCGGAGCACCGGTGCCCGCGGAGGACGTACGCACCGTGACACATCCTGCCCATCAGCTTACCCGTAGAGTAGCTATAAACGCCAAACCTAGTTTACCTCTGCAGTTTTCACCCAGCGGGTTACTGTAATGTCATGAGAACTGGTAACGTTTTGTTGTATGTTTTTCCTGTATGTCCCATGTTGTCTTGTGTTTCACTACGTTAGTTTTACCTGTCTTTATATTAAAATGCTGTTTCCCCAGGTTCTTATCAGAAGAAATCTCTTAATAGCATACTGCATCTTTAAGCAGTAGATGGTAAAATACCTGAAAATGTGAATTTCTTAGTTTTCATAAAAATCTAGAAATTAACCTTTCATGTGCCAAATACTGTAAGTWACATTTTCCTTCAAACTGTACCTTTTTCTACATATTCAGTATCTTAGTTAGCATAAACTCATTGGTGCCATGAAAAGTATTTTTAAATGGAAATAAATATTTAAGTATCATGGAAAGCGGGGTCGGTGTCTCTGTGTCTGTGCCGGGGGAGGCACGGCCCGTGCGGAGCGGCGCCGGCCGCGCTCACTCGCTCCGCGCTCGCTCCGTGCTCGCCGGGGGAACGCGCCCCGGCCGCGGGGCCCTTCGGCCTCCCGCGCAGCCCCGTCCCCACGCGCCACGCCGCTGCACGTGCGTTCAGCACGGCCCTACACTGGAAATGGCACTGGAGACCGGCGGGGGGGGGGGTGTGTCACCTCCTCGGGCACCACCGTGAGCCCCCAGGGCTGCTGCGTTCAACCCTGGGGCTCCAGCGACACCTCTGAGGGCACCCGCCCCCAGGGACCTTCCTGGGACGCCGGGAAGRACGTCAGGAGCCAGGGACACCCACCTTGACCGACGGCTCCCACTGAGGACAGCGATCCTGGGCACGTGGGGACCTTGAAGAGGGGACAGGAAGGACACATAACCCCGGGGTCCAGCCGACACAGGGCAGGTCCCTGAAAGAGGCCCATACCTTTAACACACACCCTGCCCATTTGTTTGTTTTCTTCCTTCTCTTTTAAAATGTGGCTTACGTATTTGGGGAAAACAATCCGTTTTGACTATCACTGGCCGTCATATTGGGATTAATACCTTTATTATTACAGAGAAAAGCCTAGGTATAGTTTAGAAATTTTATTTTAAAGCTTTCAAAATACACTTTTATCCTGAGAGAATACAGTTAGCTTAAAGTTTAATTAAACAAACTGAACACTTCCATGCAAGAGGGGGAAAAAAAAAGAATCCGAGCAACATTTCAGCGTTTTCATTCTCTGAACACATGAAGGCGCCCGCTGGAGTTGCCACCCACCAAGATATTCTTAGTGGGATGAACAACATTAATGGAACACACAGAACCAAGATAATCAACATTGTAAAAGGAGTGCAACAACTTCCCCGTGTCCCGAAAGACTTCTATTTGTCTTGGACGTGCCATGCTGCCCACCACGAAGCAATCCTCCTGCTTCGGATCCCATATTGCTCTGAACCTCGTTAACCAGCGCCCTGTGTTATTGTTATGTCTTTGGAGAAAAAACAAAAGGGGAGAAAAGGAAAGGGATAAGGATTTTTCTTACCAAATCCATTCTTTTTCAATTGTCATTTATGTCACTTTTGCTTAAACCCCTCTTTCTTGTCTCCTAATCCATCAGTGCTGGACAAATGGTGCTGCTCAGATCCATTCAATGGGACAGAACAAAGACGTAACAAAGCAAGAAGACAAAGCAAACCACACCCTGACAAGAGCAGTTATTGACCAGGAGTATTCAAATGTGCTGGTTGCGTATTGCAGCAGTAGGACAAAACAAATCTCCAAAATAGCAAATCAAAACATTTCCAAGCACGCCAAGCCTGACAAGATCCACCCTTTCAGAGCGTAATAGTGACTCCACCTAAAAACCTGCCCTTTACCAGTWAAAAGCAACCTCGTGATGATCAAGCGCGATCCCAGTGCTTAGCTCACCTGACGGTACTGAGGACTTCAATGGTAGAGGACAAGCAGCTGGTGTCATAGGTCCTTTAAAATAAAGGCATGTGAATTAACAACAGGTATAACAATGCTGTGATGATTACACTATTTGCACACTCATTCTTTCCAGAGGCAGGTGATTACGGCAGCTTTAAGGGACAGTCTGTGCGGGGCCTGATTTTCAGCCTGCCAGTAACTGGGCCTCCCATGCTGTACCTACCATTCTTTGGGGCAATTTAGGACTTTTCAACATCTGTTCAGCCAATATACAGAGGCAACTACACATTCACATGGCTGGATAGCCTAAACCATGGTCACAAATTGACAAAGCAGGAAAAAAAAACCCTCACAAAATACAACTCTATGCACCAACACAGTTTTAATTGCCAAATGGCAAAAAAAGACCTAAAAAGAAAGAAGCCACTAGCTCTTTTGTAAGCTACAACAGTCAAAAATATATTCAGATATTTTAACAATGTTCGTATGCATTATCCATTCCTTAAGTCCAACAGCACCTGAATACATCACTGCTCACTTAAATATTCTAAAAGAAAGTGAGAATTAAAKAAAAACCTCAGGAAAGCTCTTGCAACATTAAAACCGCCTGGGCAGAAGGCCCAGGTAAGCAGCGGCTGAGGAGGGAGCGCTCTCGGCAGGGCCGGGAACGCAGGCGGACCCGCGGCCCGCGCCAGCGGCGTCTCCCTGCGGAGCATCCCGGCCGTGCCGCTCACCTGAGCCTGTCGTCCGCGCACACCGTCACCACTCGGCTTCCCGTGGCGGGCGAGAAGTAGGCGGAGGCGACGCTCTTGGAGTGGCCCTCGAGGCTGCTCACGGGCGCGCTGCCCGACGCCCGCAGGTATCGCACGTCGTAGATGCAGACGTCCCTGCAAGACACGCCACGGGCGGCACTGCACAGGGGGCCGGCCGCGGCAACGGCCCCTCGCCTGATCCTCTACCCGTCAGAGACGCCTCCAAGATGAGCACGGGATTCAGGCCGGCTGTGCTGAGAATCCACTTGCAGCAATTATTATTAACGTGAGGTGACCTTCTCTCGAARCAACCCAGTAACTCAAAAGACCATTTCAAACCCATTACCAAYGGGTAAAGGAAAGTCCGTATCACATCTGACTTCTGGTTAGACAGAAAAACTTGTTTTCTAAAAAGATTATGAAATCTTGAACATGTCCTGAGGCTGACAAATTGTCCTCCTCAGCAGCAGCTCATCCTGCCCTCCAAACACGCCTTTGCAGCTGACTTGCAAACCCAGTGCAAATGGAGCACTTAAAGCACAAATAACTGTTTGTAGTACGTACAGCGAGCCAGCAGCAACGAAATACTGCTTATTCACGGGGTGGACGTGCACCGTCCTGGTCCTCTTGAAGCCAATGTTTGCGGAAAGCTCTGAAGAYGTCCCGGGGGTCCGCACGTCCACGACCGCCACGTCTCCATCCCAGTGCCCAACTATCACGGAGGAGGCATTTTCATCCAAGAAGTCGAAGGAAGAAAAGCTTTCCTCGCTTCTGCATATCTGAGCGTAGGAAAGGCCAGAATGAAACGGACGTGATGCTGCTAAGCACAGCACTACTCGTGACAACCAGACCCGACAGCTCCAGCCCTAGCTCTTCACTGAGGTAACCTGTTCATAAAACTAGCATGCTTTTCCCAGAGGTTATAATTAACCATCCAAAACCAAGCCAAATGGAAAGCAAGATACTGTGAGCTCTGTAAAACCTTCTCAAGATCCCTCTGCAGAGCTTTTTTGCTTTGTAGTGCCCGTAGCCCTGCTCCGGGTGTCACACAGGCGTGCAACGTGCACAAGGCGGGCAGGGCAGGTGCCCGTCCGCCCGGGCCCTTCGCACACCGCTGCGAGGGCGGGCAGCAGGACCCGCAGGCACCAGCTGAGCCGGCGGCCCGCAGAGCCCCACAGGACCCCGGTGCTCCTAAGGGGGGCGGGAAAGAAAAGCTCCAAACTGCTGCAGTCGGCTGTGCTCTCTAATGTTAGAGGCCTGATGGAGGCAGACGTGTCTATCGAGGAGCAAACAAAGCGAGCAAACAAGCATCCACGCTCTGCAACACTATGCCCGTCTCGGAACAGCCACAGCATCTGCCCACTTCGAGCCTGAGAAGAGCAGTCACCTCGTGTCTTGGGAGGGCTTGTCAACCTCGGCCTGCGCTCATTCGCTGTCYTTAGGAGGTTCCCTTCAGAAAGGAGAGGCACCCATTGCTTAAGTACGAGACACYGGATTAATTTCAGCGTGAGACTGCAACTGCCTCTGCAGGAAGGAACTGGGAGTGCCCAGGCTGTCACCGTGTTTTACCAACTAGGAAGCCTCTCCACAATTCATAATGTTAATTACACCTCATGTATCCTTGCAGAAATGGAAATTCCAGCTTTCTTATTACCMAAGCAACTGACAAATAGTAATTTGGGTGCGGTGAAATTCAGACCTCATGGGAGCACACGCCGAGAGACCCCCGAGGAGCCTGCAGCGTGACCAAGGGAACACCCACCTCATCGAAGACCGCTCTGGTAACGTCACCACGTCGCAGACTATCGTAGCTCAGAGACACCAGGTGAGCGGGATTAGCTGGAGAAAAATGCATGCAGCTGACCGGGTAGTTGTGTGGGATAAAGACGTGCGTTCCTTCCTCGGTCTTACAGTCCTGMGAAGAACAACGGAGATTCCATGGACACGGACACTAACCGCTGTGGGGACTCCTCCTAACYAGAGCAATTTGCAGGTCAGCGTCTCCGCTTTGCGGGTGTTCCCAGCCCTTTCCGCAGAGAAGCGGCGGCGGGAGCACCGAGGTGCTGCATCAGAGCAGCTCTCAGGGCACCCCGGCTGCCTCTGCCGCGCATGGGCACAACGATTTTCCTTCTGCTTTCTGCAACGCAGTGATTTTGGGGAACTATCCCAAAATCCCGCAAACTCAAAGCAAACAAAACCAAACCACACAACAGCAGCCCCCACACGTGTGCATTGATCTCCCCTCATTCTCCAAACACTGACTATGGCAGTTTTACCGGGGTACCATAATCAGACCCTGGATCGCTCAACCCTGAATTGCAATTTCAGTGCTTGCTGACAGTACTCTGCCTGCTAGCGGCTTGTCCTCTCCCCCATACAACTGAGGACAACCCTCTCCTCTCAGCGCAGGCCCTGCCGAGGAGCAGGCAGAGCCCTCAAACAGCTCGAGCGAGCTGAGCTTAACAGACCCCCCGTGCCACCCGTGGGAGCGGGGAAAGCAAGGGACCCCCCTGCCCATGGGACACCCCTGCCCATGGGACCCCCCTGCCCATGGGACCCCCCTGCCCATGGGACACCCCTGCCCATGGGACACCCCTGCCCATGGGACGCCCCTGCCCACCGCGGGCTGCTGGGCCGTGCCCCACGCACACGTTGTCCTGTCCTGCAACCAACTGTGGTGCCCGGGACAGGGCACAAAGCGACTTACAAGGTTCCAGAGCCCGATCTGCCCCAGCTTGTCCCCAGCGGCCACGAAGAGGGCGCTCTCCGCGGGATGGATGGCCATGGAGCACACGCGAGCCTTCACCACCTTCCGAATGCCGTCCTCACCGAGCGCCATGCTGCTCAGGCTGGCCAAGTATCTGAGCGCCAGGAAGATACCAGGTACTCAGGACAGGAGAGAAGGCACCAAGTACCTGATTTTCAGCTGTTGTTTATTGTTGATTACCTTTCCAGGTCACGTGAATGCTTTTGTGTATCATTAGGTTTCATCTACAGAGAGAAAGGAAAATAAATAGATATTAGATTATTTAGAACTCAGGCTAAATTATGTTATCCAAAAGTAATYAATCCAAACTAGTCATACCTCACTTATCCTTGTCCACATAGTCAAGAACTCCTCCGTCACCCGACTGTTCTCCTTCTGATCCTCTGGAAGCATCGGCAGAGGTCCAGGAGGAACTAGAGGCTGGAACGATACCAGGGATTTTCCTACCACAAATCAACTAAATCTACAAATAGGGTGAATTGTGAACTCCCCCCMCRYWAGATATTCTGAGAACACAGCTGCCAGGCTACGGAAAGCAAACAATACAAAGTTTGTATCAAAATAAGTTATTGAACGGATAAATAAACTTCCTTGCACACAACAGCCAAGGCAAAGAGCTGCCCCATGATTTGTCCTTCCTGACATTCTGCAGGCTTTACCTTGCAGAACTGCATCAAAGGCAGATACTTTATCTGCAGTAACGTGGAAGATTGAGATTTCAATCTCAGGGCAATAGAATGTTCACTTGTTGCTACAAAACTGCTTCAAATAGGGTAGTAAATATTTCAAAGGGAAAAAACCCTATAAAAAGTTGCACTGAGGTAGCGTTACGAGCGCAGTGACACTTGGGACGCACAGTTGCTTGGAACACACGGGCAGTCGAAAAACGCGTGTTTTAGCTCAGGATCCTTTGGACCATCCCAAAGCGCGCTGTTCCATCACCCGCATTCCAGGAACACCGACTACCCGTCAGCGACGCCACGAGCAGCCTCCTCCTCAGGGAGCTCGAGGGCGACGTCCCTGCGTCACCAACGCGGAACGCGGCGACCGAGCGGGTTTGGGGGGGAGGCCCAGAACCGACGGGCAGCCCCGGGCAGCGGCCCCGGCCTCCCTGAGGCTCCGCAGGGCTTACCCACCCCTTGCACAGCCCTTACACACCCCTTACCCACCCCTTGCACAGCCCTTACCCACCCCTTACATATCCCTTACACACCCCTTACACACCCCTTACCCACCCCTTGCGCAGCCCTTACCCACCCCTTACATATCCCTTACACACCCCTTACCCACCCCTTACACACCCCTTACCCACCCCTTACATATCCCTCACACACTCCTTGCACAGCCCTTACATACCCCTCGCACACCCCTCGCACACCCCTCACACAGCCCTCACACACCCCTCGCACAGCCCTCGCACACCCCTCGCACACCCCTCGCACAGCCCTCACACAGCCCTTACATATCCCTCACACACCCCTTGCACACCCCTTACACACCCCTCGCACAGCCCTCGCACACCCCTCGCACAGCCCTTACATGTTCCGTACACACCCCTTACACACCCCTTGCACACCCCTCGCACAGCCCTTACATGTTCCTGGGGCTCCGGCTGCGCAGGCGGTGCCGGCGCGGGCGCTGCCGAGGGCTCCGCTCGCTGCAGGCGCATGGATCGGCGGCGCACGGTCTCCTCCCTGGCCTTCGGGGGCTTGGGCCTGCAGCGCCGGCCGCGACGGGGCAGAGGGGCACCGGAGGGCTGAGCTGGGGGGCTCGGCCCCCGCCCCGCTCCAGCCCCACCCGGCCTGACCCCCCCAACGCGGTCATTAAGGGCAGTAACACACACCAAAAGCTAAATCACAAAGCAGGGGGTTCACTTAGCTATAAATACACGTTTTTGTTTCACTTTCAGTGCGTCCTGCCGCTGCTGCTTTTCTCCCCAGCCCTCTCCATCACGTTTCTGTTCATTAATCTAGTCGTCTTCCTCCACCTCCTTTCATCACACCTGCAGCTTTACTCGGGGCTTAAGCTCTCTCTTCTGCTTTGCTTGGCGCTGCAAATCTCTTCTTTTAAACTTCCTGGCAACCCTTCTCCCTGTRTCTACTTCTTCTCCCTCCTCCTTTTCCACTCCCTTTTTTATTATTCATTTTTGTTACTTAACATTTATTTTCCTTTAGCCATACAAAATACTGTAAGAAAAAAAMCAAACGTGTACTTGAAACGCCTTAATACACATATCACAAAAAGAGTAACTTCTGTAATTTGATGAAATATTCACACTGACATTTTTCTCCCCAAAGAATAGCAAGGCAAAGCAGCTACCCAGAGATAAGGCGTTTCACGGTTTCCTGGAGTTTAAAGTAATGCTTTTTTCAGCCACAGCTTTAGAGAGGAACCTCTCGCCAGCTAAAATACCCCAAAGGAACAAGGATACAAATTCACAGTTATTTTTACCTTTTGGTGACGTTAGGTTGTACTTTAGATGCAATTTTTTGAAGCCTTGCAGCTGACTTAAAAAGTAAAAAAAAAAAGAATTAATAAAAGCATGCAACAAGCATAAACAATACACAAAATAAAGTTATCTAAAGGCTGCAATAAACTACGTGATAACTGTTCATAAAACAATAATAAAGAGACATTTTTAAATGCGACGCTGTGCTGTTTCTCTTTGTACCGCTCTTCCACGTGCTACTAAGAGTTCCCTCATTTCTGCAAATGACCTTTAGGAAAAGAGCAGGGAGTGTCTGGAYCTCCTGTAGACCAGCAGGGAAAACRCCCCAACCGACCCGCGCCCGGCGGTGCCGCTCCGAGGACCGCAGCCCCGCGGCCGCCGTCCACGCCTTCTCCCTGCCGCGCTTGGAACGTGCCTCGTCTCACTCACTTGGACTCCAAGAAAGATGCACTTGGAACGTCACGGGAACCGACTCACAGGCACTCCAGGCAGTCCCACCCAAACCCAAGAGGCTTTCCCGAACCCACCCCCACGCTTTGGTGGGAACGCTGCTGGGAAGGCGCCGGCGGGAAGGGGCTGCGCCGCCAAGGCCGCGCCCGGACCCCCTGCTCTTTGCTCTCCCCTCCGGCGGGCAGGGAAGGCCCCACCCGGAGCGCGGGCCGAGCCGGGGGTCAACGGCCTTGGTGCCGCCCAGCGCGCCCCACGCACGCCCTGCGCGCGGGTGACCGGCAGGCGAACGCGCAGCCACGAGGAAGGAATCGCTCGGTGCTGCCGGGAGAGGGACGCGCTTTGGGTTCCGAAAAGCTCCAAGGGAGAAGCAGCGCGGACAGAAGGGCAAAGAGCTGGACCCACTCAAGGAGGTACCACTTCAAACTCTATTATTTTAACTTTCTAAACGTTCTCTCCTAAAGAGACGGGACTACAAGGCGCACGCCGCCCTGTCGCGCAGGCTGGATCTTGCGCAGGGGAAGGCATCCGGCTGCCCAGGTCCTGCCAGCCGCTTCCCAAGAGCCGCAGGGGCACGGGCTGAGCGGTGCGGACAGGCTGAGCCCTGCCCCGGCGCGCGCGTGCCGGGCCCCCGGGCCGGCCCTTACACAAGCAGGTAACGTGTGCGTGTCGAGACCAGCACGCCGGTCACGCCCGGGCGCCCGCGGGGCCGCGCGCGCCCCGACAGCGGCACCCTCGCGAGGAGGAGGAGGGTCCCGTGTGCGCGAGCAAGCCGCTTAGCAGGGGGGGTCGTAACAGGGACCACGGGCCAAGTCCTACACAACAGTCCCATACAGCCAGGATCGGCCGCAGCCGGGATACGAACCTCGTGCAGCTTTAGGGAAGCAAAGAATTTCGCATTTTCCGTTATGTTCTTTAGCCTTTTCCTTTCGTAGGCCGATAACTGTGAAAATCCATCCTACAAAAAGAAAGCCGTTGCTACGCGGCGAGGCCGGCAGCGCGCTGGAGACCCCCGAGAGCGGCCCTGCGTGTGGAGCGTCCGAGTTATCCCTACGCGGCTCAACACAGTCAAGAGCAGCGCGGACAAACAGCCCCCCCCGCCCGCCGTGCCCGCGGCGGCTCCGCGGAACACCCGCACGGCCGAGCCGTGCTGGAAACGGCCACAACGGGGCCGCGCTCCCGCGCCCGTCTCCCTGCGGGACGAGGGGGTCCCCGGCCCGTTCCCCACCACTGACCTGGGCGCTCTCGGGCTCCGCGTGCCCCGCGTCGCTGCCGTCGCTGCCGTCGCTGTCGCCGCTGCCGTCGCTGTCGGGCGGCGCCGCGGGGGCGCTCGGGGACGCGGCGCGGGGCCTCTTCCCGCCGCCGCCGCCCGCGTAGGCGCCGAGCAGCCGCTTTTGGGGCAGGCGGCGGCCCGCGGGCGCCAGCGGCGTGAGCAGGACGCGGAGCTGCCGCGCGGGCCGCTCGGGCCGCCCGGGGCTCGGCCGCGGCTCCGCGCCGCCCGGCGGGGTGCGCTCCTGCGGGCGGGCCGAGCTGCGACCGGCGGCCGAGCCGCGACCCCCGCCCGCGCCGCGCGGCCGGGCCCCCCCTACCCCGCAGCAGGAACCCCCCCTACCCCGCGCCGCGCGGCCGGGTCTCCTTCCCCGTTCCGCCTTCCCCGCTCTCCCATTCCCGCTCCCCCAATCCTCGTCTTCTCCCCTCACGGCCCCGCCGCTGCCATTCCCGCCCGCTCCCTCCGTTCCCGCCATCCCGCAGACCCGCTCCCTCCGTTCCCGCCATCCCGCAGACCCACTCCCCGCGTTCCCGCCATCCCGCCCACCCCGCGTTCCCGCCTTCTCCTCCAGCCGCGCTCTCCTCGCATCCCGCCCGGCTCCCCGCCCGGCGCCCTCCCGCTGCCGCTGCCGGGCGCTGCACGGGGCGGCCCGGCCCGACCTGCATCCGCTGGCGGCTCCGCGGCGACGGCTCCTCGGCGCCCGGCTGCGAGAGCGCCATGTCGGCCGCGCGGCGGAGCGGGGCGGGGCGGCCGCTTCCCGCCACGCCCCGGGCGGCCCCGGGCCCGCCTCTATCGCCACCCCCCGCGGACCCGGGAGAGCGGCGGGCGCGGCGGGCCCGTGTCTCGATAGGGCGGCGGGCGCGGCGGGCCCGTCTGCAGCAGCAGCAGCAGCAGCAGCAGCAGCAGCGGCGGCGGCGGGTGCCGGTCCGAGCGCGAGGACGAGCCCGCGCAGGGCGCAGGACGGCGGCGCAGAGCCCGCGATGCCCTCGCGGGGCAGCAGCCGCCGCGGCTCCCACGCGGCCCCGCCGGCTGCGGCGGTCACGGAGCCGAGCCCCACGCGCGGCGGCTGCGGGCGTTCTTGCAGGAGCTGCCGCCGCCCTCGCAGCAGGGCGAGGGAGCGGAACAGGAGCCGGGGGGGCCCCGGGCGGCCGGACCACGGAGCCCTCTGTCCCCCGAGGCACGGGGGAGGCCAGAGCCGGCCCCGAGCTCTGCCGCCCATGCTCGCGAGGCAGGAAGCTGCAAACCACCGTCTGCGTCTAAAACCACCTTTATTTAGCACTAATATCGCCCATAGACAGTATGTACACAGTTAGTGGAGGTGGCCTCGCAAAGGAAATAAAGGCTAATAAAAAATGATTACAGGTTAATGGTACACTTCTATACAGTATTTACAGGTACTTGTTACAAGAATGAATACGAAGGCTGAAGGAACTGCCTGTTTTTAGGCTTTGGGGGTGCCAAAATCCCCAGTTTTCCACCCATTCCTTGCCTCTTGCTGACACTGTATGATGCTGAACTAGAGTCAGACGAAGGTGCAGCTGTGCAGCTGGATGCCTTCTTGATCCTTCTGTACTTGTTGTAACCACTAGGAAAGCCAGAGAGAAACCACACCATTATAACACAGCCACCGTCACGCACTGTAAATTTGTACATGTCAAACATCTGCTTTACTTGCCCCAGTCCCTGCCCATGGTGCATGTACAGCTGCATACCACAATTAATTTTCTCTAACTGTATTTTCACTGAAAKAAGTTCTCTTTACACAGCTCTGTGTAATACCTTCAAAATGCAAATTAAACATAGTTGTTACTCTGACCTCTGCCTACAGGTGAAAAGCAGCCTGAAACACCGACACTGGATGCTGAACAAACCTGACTCCTGTTAACCCAATCAGAGTTACCTACTTCAAATGACACTTCAGGGTCAACAGCATTTAATGTCTAAAATTTTAGTGGATGGGCAGGTGAAAGGGGTGGGACTAAAACAGGAGCTTGGGAAGCCTGACAGTACCACACTACGACCAGCTCCAACTTGCTTCCTATTTGTGCAAAGGAAGCCTTAAGCACAGCCTATGTTTAAAAGGAATGATTATAAGAGCAAAATATGATTTTTTTTTTTGCTAGTGTTTTCTGATGCAATTTTTCCTCTACCCTCTTTTCAAAATGCATTTAGGGAGGAGAGTGGAAGATCCTCAACCATCACCCCTTTTTCTTTTGCTTCCTTCTCAGTGCTCAGGTGTCAAAGCACGAACCTTCAGTGGAGGCTGCTGCGCCTTGAGCTCCAAAACCGCACAGGAGAATGGATGAGCCGAGGGCTGCAGCTCCCCGGCCGAGGCCCCGGCCGGCTCTCCCGTTGCCCCGAGCCGGTTTGGTGACGCGTCCACCCAGGCGCTCCTGCGCCCGGAGCGCACAATCACTGCTCAACAGCCGCCCTGCCTATGGGACTCCTGGTACAAGAGCAGCAGCTGTATGTCTAATACTTTAGCTGCTGAGGATTTTGCACTGCAAAATGAGGATCCTGCACTGCGGCAGAGTGCCAATGGTAAACACTGGCACGAGACACACAGGTTTCATAGTGCACCACACCCAAGCCCCAAATTAACATTTAATGAACTAGAACTAACCACAAACAACGTACCCTTTGGAATAAAACTGCTGGCTACCACCGCTACTTGACTTTTTCCTCTTGGATTCTCTGAAGTTTGGACGCCTTCTCCTTTTCTTCCCTTGGTTTGCATTATTGGAAAAATAACTTGAAGTTGTGACTACATCTTCTGCCTCTTCATCGCTCTCCAGGGTGCCAGTGCTTCCCACAGCTGTGTCCCCACTTTGGGGGACGGCGTCATCTGCAGAGAGACCGTGAATTAAAGCCAGGGAAAACCAGACTTTGCTGGGCCTGTCACAACCGCCAGCCGGGACACACCGATTGTACCACACTTCCATCCGTGCCGTTCAAAACCTCTTCTCACTGCTTTTATTCTTGTGATGCTCTGTGCTCATATCGCCAGCATTTCTCAGGCTGCTAGAAGGGACAGGCAATAAACTGCTTTGGCTCAGCTCGACATGGCACACAAGACTACTGGCCAGCCCTATATTCTCCAGCTTGCTTTCCTGTCTAAGCTACATTGTAACATGGGGCTTTTGCCACCATCGTCCCTTCCTGGGCCAGCTGGACAAGAACCAAAGAACCATAATATACTACATACATACCACTACTACGTGCCATAATCCTACAGTTAAACATGGCATTTCTCCTTTAAAAAAAAAAGCAGCAGGAGACACTGAAGGGCTCAGACAGACAGCGAGGAGGAGCTCCTTCTCAATCAGCCATGATCAGGAGGGACAAGCAGTAGAACAAAATACTTCAAAGAAGTCAGGAATGTAGACATGCACTCAACAACTGCAGTTATTAACACAGCAATAAGAAGGAACAGTCTACCTTAAACATTAGCATAAATGACCTCAGCAGCGTAGGCCACAGTGTCAAATCTGACAGCCAAGCTGTACTAAGTATTTGAACTACAACAGGCTACATTGCTACGTTTACATTAAGTTCCTAGATTTGCCAACCTCTGCAGTAAACTCTCCGCCGAGCCGCACGTTGTGCTTGTGCTGTGCAGAGACATCATCAAACACAATCGTTCTGACTTGAGAGCCTTTTTACAGGCCAGTAAGGACTAGTCAGAACAGCTGAGCTCCATTCCCGAGAGAACTAAGGGGCAGCAGTTACAGGTTACCCATCACACTCAACACGAGCACAAGCATGTAAAGAGGTGCCAGACTTAACTTCCAGGTTAGAAATCTTACAGTAATTAAGGTCATTATATGAATCCTCATGACTGACAGGTAATCAGCAAAGCAGGAGTCTGTTTATTTTTGTTTACCTTTCACTAGCCTTTTACAACTACGCCAAGTTTTCTCTGCCATTTCCTCACTAAAACATTGTTCCCTCAATTGCTCCCTCTTTGTAATTATTAAATTGCCAGAGCTAGAGTTTCTTACAGAGAAGGATAACAAACAGAAAAAAAAATATAGGTACAAGGGATACTAAACCTGGCAGTGTCCACTCAGAGTACTTATCCATCACTTTAATTATTTCTGCACCATATTTTTCCAGTTTATCTTCTGTGACACCATCAATCTGCAACAAAACCTCCATATCGGATGACAGGGTTTCTATAAATAAACAACATTGCAAAATAAGAATTAGATACATCAAACAAAACTGTCTAAGAAGAGATAACACTGGATGAAATAAGAGAATTCAAGTAGGAGCAAAGATGAGTTAAAATGTGTCCAGAGACATTCTTGGAGTTTCGTTAAAATAAGAACATGGGGTTGCTCCAGGAACAATGAAGTTAGAAGTTCATGTCTGCAGACTAAGCAAAAAGTCTCAGATGCTTTAACATTCATTCCAGGTATTCAATAAGCAAAGTAAGTGGAGCATTACTCATAACTCTTGCCACAGGTTTGGAAAGAGACCACAGCAGGATATTCTGGGGGGAAATTCCTCGTCAAAAAGGAAGGCTTTATTCTAGCTGATTCACTTCTAGCTGGTTAGCACAAAAACTAGCAGAAGATTGCTCTAAGAAGATTGCTTTATAGGACAATTATTTGGTGCTGGTGTAGCTGACCAGCAAGATCTGCTAGAGCACAAAAATACTTCTCCATGGAGTCTATTCTGTGCCTGCTGTTTCCATGGAAAGTGATCAGTGATGGATATTTGAACTGGTCCTCTCAAGATGTCAGAAACTGTGGATTTTCTGTCAGGAAAGGCTGGCTTGCACATGCAATCTACTACCGGCAGAGGTCTCAAGTAGCGAAAAGCCAACTTCACCTGCTATTTTCTTGAGAGTTGAAGTACTAAAAATGTTGAAGTAATGCACATCAAACACTTTCCCAAGAGTTTTGCACGTGTCTGTAAGTTCTCCAAGACACTTTTTAACCATCTCCTCCCGCTGTGACATTTTTGCTACAGAAGCCCTTTGCTTTCTGATGGTACTGGCACTTTCGGTTTCGTGGAACTCCACCTGTGGAAATAAGCCAAACAATGTCTGTCCAGGGAGTTACTGGAGAACCACCATTAGCAGCCTGATTGACTACACGGGAAAATGGTACCCTACTGAACAAAAAAAAAATCATGTGGGACATTTTTGAAGTGATTATTTTTACAGGTTACTTCATAAAGCAGCGATTCTCACCTGCCCTTAAGCATCTCCTACAAAGTAGTAATCAAGTGAGTATATCCAACATGGAGGAAGATGGGGGGGTGACAGCCAGCCAAGCAGCGCAGCGAGCTCCGGAGAAGAGCCCTCCCGTGGGACCTCGTGCTCTGCCCACCTACAGCACACGTGTTGGGGTGACACAGTTCAAGAGCTCTGCGGCTGTTTCCACGAACCCCCCTGAGGTGCATTTTACAGCTCACCAGAGCAGAAGATGCAGCAGAAAGTTAGTGCTGTTCTTTTTCTCATCTTAGCTGCTCTAAGTGCTGCTCATCGCCTTTTCTTGGCAAGATGGAATCAGGTGGAAGGGAGACTCAAGCCTCTCTCCCCCCAAATCCACCTTTTGCCTCATGGCACTAGTAGAGCACTGGAGTTGAAGTTGAACTTGTTGGATTCTGTTCCCTGCATCCACTAAAGATTAGCTCAGTTACATGAGTTTGTAGGCAAAGTATGTTTAAACTGTCCTAGCCTACACGCTGTATAAAACCCTAGCACGTTGCTTACCTGCAGCGATCCATCTAGCACAGCCCGGGCTTTCTCTCCTGGAATTATATACGCTACAGCCTGGTCATTAGCTGTGATATATAAGTCTTCATCCAGAATCTTGTCCAGGACCAATTTTCTGAATAGTCTTTCAGCGTTATGCCTTGAGTAGGCAGCACCTTTCCCAAAAATTCCAGACTGAATCTTGGCACTCTTTGTACCTACGCAATAGGAGCAACAGGATCAGCCTGCAGTGAGCAAATCTACACACACTTATTCCAGACCTATGGAAGCTCCCGAGAGGCATTCTGCAGTCTGGGCACAAAGGAAACCAGCCACCTCCAAACCCCAAAACCCCAAACCCAAATCAACCAATGCCCACATAAGCACTAGAAGCTGCCAGTGCCACCCGAAAGCTCACATTAACACTATAGCCACCTGAAAGCAATTACAACTTTAGCCTCATTTATTCTGGATCATTTACTACCTAGAGCTTCCTGGGAAGAACAACTTCAACAAACATATCTTGCTTTTAAACCACTGTTGGTGCTATGTGGACCTTCTGAGGTCCAGCTAAGATTTGTTGCAGCAAGTCTAGCAGTACTCACCTAAGAAAATGTCCACCATCATGTTCAACGTGTATCTTCCAGAACCTGTACTTCTCTTCCCATTTATTCCACAGTGCTCCTGTACAAATCTTACAATGCTTTTCACTTCATCTGTCACGTTTCTTGATTTGTAATCCTATTCAAATAGAGTTGATTGGGGGGGGGGGGGAAGTGATTTGCTTCTATTCTAATGCAAGTTGTTACTGACTTGTTTCATTATAATGCCTTTTCTAGGCATGAATTAATTTTGTTCCAAACATAGAAACAGCTATTTCCCAGTTAGTACATGTACAGCGATATCACATAATCACAGGAATTCTGAAAATGCAGAAAGATAACGACATACCAACACTTGCATGTAATCTCTATTATGTTAATTTTATACAATGAACTCAAAGATTGCTGAGCAAGTACTAGTAATCACGGTTAATTGTTTCTAAAGCATTCCTATAAGTATTCTGCTGCAATGCACTAGAATTTACACTTCCAATACAAATTAAAATGAGAAGACTGTAGCCAATATACATTATTTTAGCCAATTTTTATTACAATCACAGCTGCATAGGGTGATGCTTCAAACATAAGACTGAGCAGCAACATTCTCAGCTACAACAATCCTGAAATGGCCCATAGAGACCAGGCCTTCCCCATAGTTTTCCCCATCTGTGAAAATGGGATCACGTTACCCCTGTGATGATGCAAGGGTCTTTAGCATTTGGGTCCTTTCTGCTCTATGCAACTTAACTATCAGACTGAAGTACGAACTGCTGGAGTGCAATGCCTCAAAACCAACAACCTGTTGCACTCCTGTTCGTGGTGGTGCCTGGGCTGTTCTGACCCTTTACAACAAACCCTGCTCCCGTGACCTCCAAGCAAGGTCCACACCTAGCAGGGCAGGCACAAGCCACAGAGCAGCCCTGAGAACCCCAGAACAGTCTTCCTTTGGCTGTTCCAGTGCATCCCATACCAGCAGCAGAGCCCTGCTGCAGGAACCCTCAGCAGCTTCTCTGACAGAGGCAGGAGCTCAACTCACGCGTAGCTGGTGTGATTCTGCTTGAGGATGAACCCCAGAATTAATTCAAAACATCCAGCATAAAAACAAACAAACAAACAAACAAAAAAACCCCACAAAACTTATCATTCACCTTCCCTATTTGCCTTCAGAAATGCAATAATAGCATTTTTAAGGCTATATATACACACACACACATATATATATACGCACACATAGTTTAAAGACCCTACAAATAAAAGGCACATTTTTACCTTCTTTCTGCTGCAGTTATCACAAGTTACTTCTGGGTGATCTTTACAAAAGTTAGGATTAAAGTTAGTTTCCCCAAAGTAGGCCAAAAGCTGAATTCTCCGGCAGTCGACTACATTCTCGCAGTAATGAACCATGCTGTACAGGTTGTTAAAGTGGGTCTCTCTCGTGTGAGCGTTTCCATCTTTTTCCACTGAAACACAAGAAATTCAGTTGTATTTGTTATACCTGCACTTCTGTCTTTTTAAATATTATCAAATAAACCTTTTTGAAGCAGCAAAGAGTATTTTGCTTTTTCTCAGCAAGTTAGTACAGCATAAAGCTAGGGCAGGTTTTTACCTCTAAAGTTTTAAAGAAAGGAGAATGGAAAGGAACCTAGAACGACAAAAGTTTACACATAAATATTATTGTGTTATTAAGTTACAACATGCGAGATTTCACTCACTCAGTATGAGCCTCCTAAGCCTGGTTACATCGCTGTAGCTGTAGAAAAGCAGGCAGTGGGACATTTCACCATCTCGCCCAGCTCTGCCGGATTCTTGATAATAACCTTCTATGGACTTGGGGAGTGAAGCATGGATAACGTAACGCACGTCAGGCTTATCAATGCCCATGCCAAAGGCAATGGTTGCACATATAACCTGCAACAGAAATAATAATTTGCTATATGAAAGTCTGAAAGCTACTTAGAGAGAACTATGCACCAAAAATAGGTATATAATAGGGCTTATGAAACTGTGCACAGGGTAGAATTTAAACTGTAATTGCCAGAAAAGCATAGAGTGGCAAAAATCTCTCCGCTCCTTTCAAAAGAGTTATACAACAAGACAGACTGAAAACTCAGAATTCTGGAGGCTCAATACAAATTTCAGCAACATGCCTACAGCTGTTGCAGAAGCCTCACACAGCTCGTTTGCTTCCTGCCTGGGTTCATACCTCAGTGCAGCCCTGCAGCTTTCCGTTTGTAAAATTCTCAATAAAAATAACACTAACATGTTTTGACATATCTGATCATCTATTTCACATTGCATCTAATTTGGCAAAAATGTTACTAAACTTCATTTTCCTTTACTAGGTTAAAAGGGATAAAAGTGCTCCAAATTCTATTCAGATGTTTTTACTATTTATTTTACATTCACCTGGCATCCTTCTTGGTTAATCCACTTTTTTTGTACAAGATCTCTATTGGAGTCAGTGAGGCCAGCATGATAGGCAAGTGCAGCAAGACCTTCCTTCTGCAGGATGGCAGCTGTCGTGTCACATTCGTGCCGTGAAAGGCAATAAATTATCCCAGAGTCATCTGCAAATATATATATAAAAAAAAAATTTGTGCTTTCTTCCCTTCTACTTGCTTGCAAATTCATTTATTCCAAAAGGGAGAGGTTGCTAATAGCAACTCTTTATAGAGAGAAGTGGTTTTATTAACATCAGATGTTTGTTAATTTCTCCTCACTTGATTCCATGCTTTTTTCATGGGGCAAAAGCAGCAGAATTTCTGCTCAGATTTTCTACTATGTCGTATAAAGATTTAAAATCCATGAATGAAAACCTACACACACACACAGATCTAAAGCAGTGCAGTAAATGATGCACTGGGTTACAGCAAAGGGGAAGCTGCGAAGGGAGCTTGTAGATGATTCAGCAGCCAGAGCTGTACAATTCCAAGCAAGCCTGAACAGCCAGGAGTCCCTGGAAACGATCAGGAGGATCCTCAGCTGAGCAGGCCAGCAGAGTTAAACCCTTATGGATATTAGATGACAGATATTCTGAAGACACAACACTACAGGATCTGACAATCTCCAGAAAGATTACTCAACAGCATTACCATAATCATCTTTTTCATCTTAACTTCACATTCTTACTTTAGGATGTTTTAAAATCTGATTCTCATTATTAGCAATATAATTCTGTCTCCAATCTGTTCCTTTAAGTACATTAGTACTTTCAAGAAGGCATAAACTTGGTGGGTTATTATAATATTACAAAAGCTTTTCCTGCCTTAATCAGTAGTTGATAAAAACACATATGAGCACACTAGGCTGCTCAGTACTCACACGGGTGATGTTTTCTGATCCATTCTAAGCAATCCAGCGCCACTTTTTTTGGCTTCTTGGGCAGTACATCGTACTTCAAGTTATGCCTGTTGAAGCTCATTGTAAACCTAAAACAGGATATTTCGTTGATGCTGTTCACTTTTAAGATGTAATAAACCTCCCAGGAAGCTCAGAACTGACTGGAATATCTCAAATTCAAGAAACTAATCTAGGTTCTGTGCATTTTTAAAAGAATTTTTGTTTCACTTTGCTCGACAAACTCATTTCACAGACTTCAGATCTGAAATTACTTCATAAACTGAAACAATCCTGCCTTTTTCCTATGGCTGTGAAAAAAGAAAACTAAGTGGCACTATGCAAGTCATGGAGGAAGAAATGCCTGTGGATTTATCAAGCATAATGTTTTGTTTGTCCATCATCTTCTCTTTAAAATATTTGCAAATACATCAAATCTTCAAATTTTCAGAATAGTGTCATGTTTGCCTCTTCTATCCTGAAAAATATTTCTAACAAAACAGAATTCTTTTCCTTYTTATCACAGACAATTAAAATGCTACAACAGAATCCAGATTTCAATACTATCTTCATCACCTGTTACTTCCAGTGTTAGAACAATACACCTCCAGCTTATGCAGTTTACCAATGTTCTCRTGAAACTTTCACATCTTGCTAATGATTTTCAAAATTACAAAGTGTTACATTCCTTTAATTTTTTTCTCTAACCACGTCAGGAAGAGTTTCAYAAGCTTTTTTCCTTCTCCCTCCCTCTCAATTTAATAATTTTGCATTTGAGGATGTTAAATTCCACATGCACATCCTCATTAAATCAGATACAACTATAATTAATTCAGATAAATCCTTAGCACTTTTCCTTCTTTCCTAAATTTTCCATTCTAAATATGTTGTACAATTCATAAAAAACTCTTTCATGAAATTTCTGAACAACTTACACTTGTGGTTTTAGCATCTCAAGCTGATTCTGAATATCTTTCTGTACTCTGGGGTTAGCAGTGGCAGTGAGAGCCATCATAGGCACAGAGTGGAACTTCTTGCGGAGCATATTGAGACGTTTGTAGTCTTTGCGAAAATCATGACCCCACTAGACGAGAAACAAAAACGTAAATATCACCAAGTAAGATGCTTCAATTATTTTTTTTGCCATAGAAAGTGTTTACCTGACTGACACAGTGAGCCTCATCAATGACAAAACGTGACAGCAGCTTCCTGTCATACAGGTTCTCCAGGGCAGACATCAGGCGGCCACTTGCACAAACCTAGGCACACATTTAAGAGCAGCATTAACAAAAAAGGCCCAGTGACACTATAACCAACTAGGAGCACAGACACAACTGGTCTGTAGAGCAAAGTTTCCTTGAAACCTAAGGAAAGCCTGAAAGCACAGAGGGGACAGCRCCCAGCCTCGTTTTACCCGACAATGAGGCTGGCAATGGGGTCAAGTTGCCTGAAGATTCTAGGGTCAAGATGACCCTCGATCAAAATGACTTATATATCATAAAAGACAGGGAAAGAGTGCTGAAGATAGCAATTAAAATCMGCACGTTAAACTGTCCCCTTTCACAAAGCACTTGTGGAATAATATCTGTTAAAGGTAGCATATACTTAATTACAATCTTTTGGTATTCACCTATTACATTGGTAGTTAGATATTTTTTCTCCCAGTAATATCCCATTCAGAGTAGCCTAAATTCTAACCCTTATTCCAAAGCAATTAGCTCCCAAGATGTATAGGCATATATTGAAAAGAGTGGGAATGGGGAGGGGTCAATTCTAAACCATGCAGACAGACAATTTTTATTTGTTAATTATTTTTGTTTTTTCTTTGACTGACATGAGTTACAACACAGAATCTTTAGGGTTGGAAGGGACCTCTAGAGATCCATCTACATCTGCACAGAGTCTTGCTGAATTCGCTAAACATATTTTCTTTACACTTTTTCTTTTTTTGCTAGAAGCCTACCATGTAAGGTCATTTTCTCCCCTCAGCCCTTTATAGTAACTTTGTTATTGTTGCCTTCGTTGCTTTAAAATTCAGATTAAGCACAAACCTTCTCAGGGGTAACATACAGAAGTTTTATTACAGGATCTTTTTTGGACAACTGCATATATATTTTTGAGGCATCTGCATCTGTTCTATCACCAGTCAGGTATGTTGCAGCAATCTACTCAACACAAAAAAAAAAAAAAAAAAACAGGTATGTTGCAGCAATCTACTCAACACAAAAAAAAAAAAAAAATTACATTTTAACACGTGCTAAATGTAGAAACATCTCCGATACATAATCCTACATCTAGTCGTAGACCAGACAAAAAGCATTTTCATTTACCATCACCACTGAAGACTATGTAAAGCAGCACTGAAAATATTAATCACAGATAACATTTAAACTTCCAGCATAGTGCACACATACCAGATCTTTTTTCTGTGCTGATAGAATAGAACTAAATTCTATTCTTGTGCTCCCAGTTTTATCAGCCGGCCAATTGCTGGTGGTGGGGAGTCACCCATTCTCTTTGCACTTTTTCCAGTAAATAAAACAGAAGTGATGCTTGTTTGCTGCTCCGTACGCTACAAGACTGAGATTGAACTCAGACAGCAAACAGGTTTTTAAGAGCCAAATTTCCAAGAAGCACAAAACCACAGCAAATATCCTCCATAGCAGTGCCCACAGACAAACAATAATATTGTGTCAGAAGAGAATGCAATGCAACTCGGAGCAGCAATTTAGCATTTAAAACTTAAAGTATAACTTACTATTCAGCATGAATATTACCAAAGAAATTAAACAAAAAAGACCTAAGACCAGCCCAGTGAATACAACATCCACAACAACAGAGGTGGTTCTGCCTGTTGGTATCTCTTGCCACTTGCAAGAGKTAGCTACAGCTCCACGGAGGGAATTCCTGCAGGATACGCCAATTCCCAGGAGTTTCAGTGGGAGTTTAACTAGCTTTTATAGCTACTACATGTGCACTATTTTTCCAGAAATAAGAAGGTTCTGGGGATCCTAAGTAACTCAGAATTCCTAATGCATGCTCCCTGATTTTTTTTAAGCCTGATTACTCCTATTTAGTCACCTAAATACAACTCCCAGAAGCTARGAATCAGGCATCTGTATTTGAAAACTCCAAACACATATAGACATCAGAAAATTAGCAGTTAGACCGTCAGTGATTTTTGGACCACCTAATTTAGATCTTCCTAGATAAGTTTAATAGCCACCAACTATTTTTTTTCTGTTGTATTTTATATTTAAAGGACGTAAAACTTAGAGTAAAATTTCCAGGCCACTTAATCATTTAAGCTGCAAGTAAGCAAGCTGTTTGAACTTACATCTAATGTCTTCAGCTTCTGAACTTGATCAATTATCAGCGATCTCAACGGAGAGATAACAATTGTGACTCCAGGAGACACACACGCTGGTAACTGGTAGCACAAGCTTTTACCTCCACCTGTATGGTTAGGCAGAATGCAACACACATTAGATACGGAAGGGAGAGAGGGCAGGGATGGAGAGGCAGTGCAAAAGAGGAGTCCTATTTCTTAGTTTGCATTTCATAGCACTTTCAGGAATATTAAAAYCAGTTATTCATAAAAGCTTATTATGATATCTGTAGGTTATAGAACAGTTAACAAGTGAAGCATTATGGAAGGCATGCATGAAATCACCTTCACTCACAATGCCACAGTGCATACCAAATGCCATACCAAATCCCATAAGCCTTGCATTCACCAAATTCAAGCAAGGGAACAAAACTGTACTTCCCCAAAGGCACAGAGAGAGAGAAAGTTTCTTGTGGGCCATGCCAAAGCAGTTTCAGTTCCTCCCTTCTCCAGCAAGCGCCAGCCTCGTGGCGTTSGCGGTACCTACCGGTGGGCATGAGGATGAAGCAATCTTCGCCCAGGAGAGCGGCGTTGACGGCCTCCAGCTGGTTCGTCCGGAAATAGTGCAAGCCAAACTTCTTGTGAAATATATTCATCATTTCTTCTGAATGGGAAAACTTTAAACCCCTGAAACGTTCTAGCGCTGGATTATTAACAAGCGGGTCTAGTAGACAAAGAAAATTTATTTAAAGGCACAATAGCGAGTTGCAGTGCATGCCCCTCAAAGCTACCTCRAACTGAAGTGGAATTTGGCTGCTTTCACCTGACCTGTTCCTGTATCAGTCACAGAAAATGCTGATATCTGTCTACCAGTAGGATGAGGTTTGTTCCCACAAGAGTCCCTTTCCCAACATTTTGTATAAACAGGAAAAAAAAAACATTGCATAGCTTTGAATTAACAATTTCAGCATTATTATTTACCTAAAAACAAAGAAAACTAGTTCCCAATTTATCAGTTTCAGTTTCCTGGGGACCTTAAGCCTCTGTGGCAGCAAACATTTGAAAAGTTTGACATCCCTCGGATGAGAGCATCCTAYAATGATGACTTTGTCAAGAGACACCAAGAGAGAGCTCCACACACAAAAAATGCATTGGTGTCCCCTACAAACAAGTTGATTAGCTTTAGACTGTCAAAATAAACAAATAAGGGGGACAACACTAATCCYAGTTAGCATCATTTACCTGAAGAGCTTCTAGCTGCCATCGAGAAGCTTGACTTTGCAGSAACAGTGTTTGATACCAGAGCAGATCCATTGGTTGCCGATATTATCTTTGAGAGCAGCGATTTGGTAGGTGGCCCTTCCCTCACTGCCTGGTACAAGGGTGTACACGGCTTCTCAGGTGCCGAAACATTCACTGGATTCTCCCAACTCTCATCAAAGTCGTCAGTATCGAAATGCTCGAGATCAAAGTCGGTATCCCTTGCACCCAAATCGTCTCCCACGCCGACGCCAGCGGGAGCTGCGCTCTGKGCTTTCACAGCTGTGCTCGTGACGGGCCTCCCGGGCAGCCGCCAGTGCCCCGCGTTTCTCACCCCTGGTTTTTCACACCAGCTACTGCTGAAAGACGTCTCGGAGCCAAGGCTGCAGCGCGTCCTTTCTCTGACACTTATCTTGGAAGAAGAGAGTTCTGTAGTTTCTGGGCAGGTAATATCCAAAACGGATTGCTTGGAAGCATAAGGGGTATCCAAGTTATCAGATAATCGATCTTTTTTTGTAGAAAAATTGCTTGAATTAACAGTCTCAGAAAACATAGAAGGAAGTTTTGTGGATTTTGGCGAGTTTCCAACAGAACTTAAACCACCATTAGTGCTAGAACAAATGGCAGTATCAGTATCTGCAGCAGTACCCTGTCCCACACGTGACTTCCCTGTTCTAGCCAAAATGGTGTTTATGCAACTTTTGTTCAACTTGACAGAATTAGCTAATAACTTTCTCCTGAAAGGGAGAGAAAGGGAAGGAAAAAGGAAAATAATTATGTCACAAACACAAGCAAAAATAAACCAATTTTTACAGCTTTTTTTTTGTCTTCTATTTTCTGCAATTTTATTTTTAAAATTACTTAAAAAAAATAGAGAACATAAAATAATACCAAAATTTAATGGACCGAAAGAATTAAAAAACATACTAAATATACTCACAGTAGTTATTAAAATATAAGAAACCCTAATAGAGGAGAATTAATGCAGGCAAGGTGGAGCATGACCAAGTTTTTAAAGGCACAAAACTTAAAGAATTAAAAAGTCAAGAACTAAATGATGTTTTTATGTGCTCTCTAAATACTAAAACTGACCACTATAATAAGAAGAAACAAGATAAGTCAATTTTACTGACAATGTTTGGTAAAAGCCTATGATCCTGGTTCAATAAAGACACAAAACAAAACCCCAAAACTTAATGTTTCCTCTGTGCATTATGTCACTAGATTATACAGAAGTTAAAGTAGTAGATTGCAGTCGCAATATTAAAACTGAGAAATGACATTTACAGCCATATTAGGAGTAGTAATAATCACTATAATCAGCTATAACAAGCCTCAGAAGGAGGATCTCCAGAAAGGAGATTCAGGACTACTCCTGCCTCAGAACAGAGTTCTTTCTTCATCTCTTAGCAGAGTTCAAGAGCTCTTAATACCTTTAGCAGATTTTGAGATTTTTTTTTTTTTTTTTTTCCTAAAACCTCATTTGACAAGTAATTTTGAGCATGTGTACATCCTCTGTGCCACCTTCCCAGCACAACAGAGACACCTGCTTTTTTTTTTTTTTTTTTTCCTAAAACCTCATTTGACAAGTAATTTTGAGCATGTGTACATCCTCTGTGCCACCTTCCCAGCACAACAGAGACACCTGCAGATGTGCTGCCACTTCACAYGCAGCATGGAAATACTGAGGCTGTTCATTAAAACTTACCTGAGGTCTCTCTGCTGAAGAAGTTCTTTTGCACAGGACAGATACTTAAGCTCGTGAAGTGGAATGGCTTCTACCAGTTCACAGATATGATCCATGACACTGTAAAGCTGCTGGTCCAAATGCAAGTTTTTCTCTGTAAAATGTAGGATATTTCAGCATATAATACTCCTGACTTTTATTAGGACATAGTAATAATATGGTATCAATCAAAAATTTGCTACATRTACACTACTTGACTCACTTGATCTCTGGACAGCATTATTACACATACTCTTTTTAACATTACTTTGGGCATTCACAGGCATAAATTTTAAATGATCCCATAMAATAGTACATTTTCAGCATAACTGAAAGAAAAGCCTGAATTTCCAGTTTTAAAACCATGTTTCAGTCCTACACTTTGTAACTTTTCCTTCCATGAGTCAAATTTGGATACATTTTAGTTCAGTATTTTTCCAAAAGTCAGTACCTGCAGAAATCAAAGAGAAAACTAAAAAGCTCTAAATTTAGAGCGGAATTTCTTTTGTGTCACAGCTGGCTTCCRGAACTACTTGGTATGGCCACAGTTTTAAGTTCTGAAAGGAAAGTCTCTTACATATCTATGGTCCTAACAACCCAAGAATCCGAATCAGACCGCACACAATCAGAATGTTGCAGCTACCTGTATCCTCCKTGTTGGCTTCAGCAAGAGGCTGCTTCGTGGTACTCTTCTCAGGATCACATTCAAAGAAAGAAGCTGTTGATCCTCCACCAGTGGGAAAGTCTTTGAAATTATTGCTAATATTAAAATAAAAAGTCATTAATGTATGGGTATCTATTAATCAAAGTATTTCCATAAGAGATGTTTATCTTTTAGAACAGCAGCATTTAAGGCATGTGCAATAGATCAATAAACAAGCTTCCCACAAGGCAGTTAAAATTCAAATAAGTAGCTGAGCAGTCCATCACTCCTGCTTGCCAGCTTGTAAAGACTTGTTTCATTAAACACTCATCTCCCACTAATAAGGAAAAATAACCCTGCTTTTTCTGAAGCAAACGTAACCTTAAACACTGGCTTTAAAAAAAAAAAGGTGTYTTATAATAGAGTAACAGCAGTCGCWAACTGCTAACCTTGAGAAGCAACAGTCCCAGACTACCAACCCAAACAGTCATCTTTCACCAAGCACTACCTCTGTTTCGGCAGAGGGCTTTTAGTGTTTCCAAAGGACGTACAGTTTTATCGGTGAACCTCGTTTTACCTAACGTTCTTCACGGAAGGTGAGAAGGAAGGCAACTCCTCCTCTGGCGAGGGCGGAACGACATCGCAGAAATCCTCCTCCTCCAGCTCCAGGCTGGCGAGCAGCTCGTTGTCAGAGCTGTCCAGCTCGGCCTGGCTGTTCCTCTCGCCACCGCTCAGCTTTCGGTTTCCATCACTCTTGTTTTTAACATCAGCAGCTGAAAAAAGTGTATTAACATTGCTGTTAACCCCGTGAGCACATGCTGATACAAATAAAGTGCAACTAAACAGCAGAAAAATTTCTACCCACATTTCAAAACAGTAGCTTATTGCAGTTTCTAAAATTCAGAGGATGTGGTATACTTACTGTTCCCCTTTCCCTTCAAATAAGAACCCAAATAAGTAAGTTCTTAATAAATAGACAAGCACAAACCCCTCTAAAAGTAAAATTTACATAATCACTTCTCCATTGCAAAATAGCAAAGAAATAGCTTCTTCAAACTTGTTTTTAGGTTTATCTTCCTATGAGAAACTTTATAAAAAACTATTGTTGCATTAACCACTACGTTACGTTAAGAAGAATGCAATTCAGATCTAGAAACCTTCACTAGTCCCTAGACTGGAATTAGAAGATAAACCTATACATTTATATGTAAATACAATTATATAGTAAATCTATATAAATCTATATATTTAACATCTTGTAAGCCAAATCCTACTATGTAAGTCAATATCATTTATCTACTCTATTTCAYAAGAACAGGAAAAAGGATAACAGGAGAGCCTTAAGAAGAGAAACACACGGTTTTCAGAATCCTGCCTCTGCAGCCACCTCTACATGGGGTAAGAGCTGCACCACGAGCTGCTGCCCTTTGGCAAACTGTGTTCACTGGATCAGCCGCCAGGTGCCAAAGAGCACTTATCAGATATGAAAGCACAGCTCTCTGATTTCATTAAGAGATTTCATTTCTGAAAAATCAAGTCCTCAGTGAGCAAACACAAATGTATTTTTCCCTACTTCAACACCATAAAATAAGTCATTACCTGCATGAGTCTCTTCTTCATGTGAAACCACTTCYGTGGGTAAATTCTCCTGAGGATCCTCCCCTGCAGTCCTACCATCGTTACAGGGAACCTCAGCCCCAAGACAAATCAAAGACCCCTGAGATGAGCAGTGCTCATCAAGAGCTGCTTCGTTACGCTCACAAGTACTCAGAGGTGTTGTGCTGTTTGTCACAGTCCCGGGCGACCTCGGTAGCTTGTTCACAGAGGAATGTGATCTCTGGGGAGCCTTGCTGCTTGTCTGACCTTTGGGGGATAAAATTGGTCTGGAATATTTCTTATCAATCCCTGACAAGTCAAAGTCATCGATATCATCCCATTCATCTTCTATGGTAATAACGGAGTTGGCCAAGAGCAGGGGGCCGGTTTCCTGTGAGGGCGCGCRGCCCGTCCTCCCTTCACACGCAGGGACGTCTTTCAAAACGTGCTGCASACCCTCCGAGGCACCTGCAAGTACCGGGCTTGCGCGGGTCAGCTTCAGCTCCTGCCTGCTGGGCGCACTTGGAAAGAAGTCCTGGATTTTTGTTTTCTTCTCCTTGGAGGCAAYGGGGCACGAGAAGGATTTGGTTAGTGAAGTATTAACGTCCTGATCCTTCAGYGCTGAGACCCTCGGCGTGCCGAGGCACTCTCCAGACGGGGTACCAGCTGACAAGGTTCTTTTCTTGAACGTGAACCCTCTGGAAAAGGGAGATCACTTTGTTAGCTTTTTGAGCATCTCTGGGCTCCTGGGGATTAAATGCATTTTCCCAGGAAAGCCACAAGCCCTGTGGCCAGGCGGGAGGGCAGCAGCACAGCAGCGAGGCCACCCGCACTGCGGATCGATATCACTCACGAGACAAACAGCAACGAGACCGGACCAGCACAGGGCCTAAGACTGCACCAGAACCAGGGCCAGGGACCAGGACAGGACAAGGGCCAAACAYGGGCACAAGATTGGGACTGGAGCTTGAGCCTGGGACCAGAAGAGGGAGMGGGAAGGGGATTGGACCAGGATCTGACCAGGACAGGGCTTGGGCAGGGACAAGGGTCAGGCACAGGGCACAAGACCAGGAAGGGGCTGAGGCCACAGACATAACCTGAGCCAGGAACCAGGCCAGGGAGCAGGAAGGGGATGGGGTCAGGGCGTGGGACAGGCACCAGGCCGAGCCAAGACCRGGGACCAAGGCAGAGTCAGGACCAAGGCGCAGATAGGGGCCAGGGTCTGAGAGGGGCACTGGGCCACAACCCAAGAACCACCGGACTCAAGAACCAGAGCGGTACCAGGACAGACACAGGGATCGGACCGGACCGGCTCGGCCCCTCTACCGCGAGCACCGCGACCCTTTCCCGGGGGCACCTCAGGGCCGGGGGGAAGGGGAGCGGGGACACTCACGCGGGCCGGTGCCGCGCGAGGGGCGGCGCGTGGAGGCCGCCGCGTGCCGCGTGGAGCCGCAGCTGCTCGCGCAGGTTGTTCTGCGGCACGGCGGCCATGGCGCAGCCGGCCAGGGCTGCGGGCGCCGCCACATCGGCCGCCGCCGCCGCCTCACGCCCCGCTCACGCCGCCGTCGCCGCCGCCTTCACGTTCGCGCCACCCCGCCGCGCCTCCCCATTGGCTGGCGGCCGCGCTTCCGCTTCCCGTGTCTCTCCTCACAACATGGCGGCCGCCATCCGCGGGTGGGCGCGGCGGGTGTTGGCGTTTCCCGAGGGCAGCGCCCGGGGCGGCCCCGCGCGGCCCGGAGCGGCGCCGGGAGCCGCGGAGCCCCGGGCAGGCCCCCCGCGGTCGCGACCGAGCGCTGTGGGCCCGTGCGAGGGGCCCTTCCTCTCCTGCCCGCGCAGGCAGCAGCCCGCGGGAATGCCGCGGGAGCAGGGGCAGCAGCTCCCTGTCGGGACGTGCCCTGCAGCAGGAATGCCGCCCTGTGCTCCCGCCCGCGGGCTGCCTCCRAACCGCGGCCTTGCGGGCTGTCAGGACCAAAGCTTGCGCCTTTCCGTTGATTCATGGGAGAAAAATCACACGTTTCCTCAGAGTTTTCATTAAAGTACATTAGCATACAAAAATACTAAAATTTACCGAAAATAGATAGAACTTACAATCCATAGCACTTTGTTAGTGAAATAAATGATTGTCTTTGTGGAGAAATTGGCAAAATGGCTGCAAGTCACGTCTGGTAACGGTCCCCTTGGGAAGGGCGGCTGTTGCTGCCGCATCTCGAGGCTGGATGATGAAGCCCCTCCGCTCCGAACGCGCCCGACGCCCCGGGGGCCCGCGGCCGCCAGCGCCGCCTCCGGCCCGGCTCCAGGCTCCGTCCCATCCCTGGGCATCGGGACCGGCCGCTCGGGGCGCACCGGCTGGGGCTGGGGACACGGCCAGGACACACATCTGCCTCTTGTAAGCGGCTTCCTGCAAGCAAAGGAATCCACCTGCTGGGAAGGAGCGCCAAAGATTTCCTTGTTCCTCGTTTTCCCTCACTTTATTTTAGCGCTTAGAAATTGACGCACAAAGAACTGTTCCCTTTTCCACGGCCGTCTTCCCCAGCCTGCGCTGCCCTCTTACACCTGAGGAACGGGGTAGGAGGCACAAGCGGCGAGACCACACATGTTCTTGCCTCGTTCGATCAGGAAGTACCTGAGAAGAGAAGCAAACGCGGTGGTCGAGAGCAGCAGAGCCCCGGGCCGAGGCGGCTGCCGTGGCCCCGCGCGCGTGGCTCGCCGCTGAGGCCGGTGCAGGGAGAGCCGCGCACGGAGCCGAGGGCACGTCCGCGAAGCAGGAGGGGCAGCTGGGGTCTGCTCACCCGTCCATGCCCCAGAAGGGGCCCCACGAGTTTTTGACGATCCAGTAGGGAGTCCCGCTTTCCTCTCCGTAGCCCACGGCCAGCACGGCGTGGTTCACCTTGTCGGGAGTGTGCTCGCACCTGGGGCTGCGGCGCAAGGGGAAGCCGCGGGGTGAAAGCTAGCCTGTGGTTAAGCTGGAGCTAGCCTGCATTYCTGACGGCACTCTGATCACGTAGGGAACTGATGGATAATCCTAACTGCCAGCTGTGGACACCAGAGAGGGGCCAAGAAGAGCATTCACTGCTCTGTTTCCTCACTAAAAAATAACTATGGTCGTATTTGAAGCTAGGGCTTCGGGCTATAAATAAATCCCATTAACAGAACCTCCTAATAGTCGGTGCATGGAACATAAGTTGAGCGTAAACTATTTGCTCTGCTTTTACTATAAATCCATCTTTGACGATAAATCTACACAACAACTTCACTTGGGGTGTTCCTCGAACTGGAATCCTGTTACAAGATAGCGGGATCGCGTCCTGCAGCGGCCTGTTGCTAACTTGGAGACTCCCGGCTTTGCTGCGGCAGGAAAGCTGCCCGGATTCGCGGTGCCGCCTGCTCTTTCCCCGGCAGCTCCCGGGGCAGATCACTCATGCTTACACTCTTGGGGTAATTCTCCCTGCAGTTCTGGTGACTGAGGGTTCAGTACTCTGGAGTATTTCACCAGTTCTCTCCAAACACACATTTTATCCCAGCTCTTATCTACTGGATATTACTCTATCCTGTCACAGGCACTTCCAAGTCTTTCCAGAATGTTGCGGTAGAATGAAGCGGTAGAACATGGCCGAGTCYCCGTGCCACAAGGAAAACCCACACAAGGACCAAGGCAGATGCCCATGACTGCACTTGACGCCACCTCCCAGGTTTGGGAACACTCACTTGGAGTAGAYGCCTTTCCTGTAGTGCATGAAGTTGCTCGTCACCTCGAAGGCAAAGCTCACCGGGTTGTGCCTCCCCACCGCCTCCACCATGCCAGCCTCGTCATACTGCGGGGAGAGCATCCAAGGGGTGTCACGCTGGGAGCAGCAAGGAGCCCCGGCGCCGTGGACAGCGCCCTGGGGACACCCAGGCCCGCTTCTGCGTGCGAGCGCGGACACAGCTGCGTCCCACACGCGCTGAGGGACCCAGATTGTTTTAAAGCCCGGACAAAACCGGCAGCGTTGCTGCCCCGATGCCCAGCACGGGTAGGGCTGCACCCTGGCGCGACAGCGACGGGCAGGAAGGGCAGTCCCTGCTGCTCGCAGACAGCAGCACGGCACAGCAGTGCTGAGCAGCAGCAGCCGCAGCCGCCCCGCCGCGCCGCCCGGGCACCCGGCACCGTGCAAGGCGCCGCGCGTCCCCGAGGAGCGGGCGCACGGCCTCCCTGCCCCGCCAAGGCCAGGCCGGGCTCCGCGCCAGCCCCGGCGCCGCGCGCTCCCACCTGCGTGATGTTGACGACGTCCTTGACGAAGGCAACGGCCTTGTYGGGCTGGAACCTGCAGGTGCCGTTCTGCGCCGACACGGAGCAGCCGTGAGCGGCCCCGCGCCGCCCCGCGCCCCCCGAGCCGCCCCGCGCCCCCCGCGCCCGCGCTACCTCGGCCCGGTACGGGTAGGCGTCCTCTGCCATGAGCCCCTTGTTGTAGAGGATGTACTCGAAGGCCTGGCTGGGCAGGCCCCTGCGGAGCGGCACGCGCCGGTCGGCGGGACGCAGCCCAAGGGCCGGGCGCCCTCCCGGCCCYGCCGACGGGCAGCCCCGCGCGCCCTCCTCGGCACCAAGCCCGCTGTGGCCCCGCKCTGCGCTTCCAGCGCGGCAGGAACGCGCCACAGAGGAGCAGGGCTGTCCGAGGGCTCCCCGGAGCACCGCGAGGCGCGCGGTGCGAGGGCAGGGGGTCCCCCAGCACCCTCCCTGCGTCACTCGGGGTGTTGGGACCAACCGTGGAGCTACCCGGGACCGCAGGATCAGACGATATTGCAACAGAGTGAACATCAGGGAGAAGAAATGTGCAGTAAGCAAAAGGACCAACAGGGGCCAGGAAACCTGGAGCTTTAGTGAAACATTATAGCCTCTAGAAGGGTGAAATCCAAACTAACAGGACAAAGCAGAAAACCCACCAAAACCCGTTTTCCCTGACACTTCCCAGCTGAGAGGGAATCGAGACCCTCCCAAGCTGCGGAAGGACCTCGCCGGGAGATGACRGGAGCGGCTGTCCCCGGAGCAGCCCAGCCTGTTACCCCCGGCCCCTCCCGCGGGGCTCCTTACCCGCTGCAGCCGTGGTTGTTGAACGCCTGAGCGCAGTCGACCAGCTGCTGTTCCGCCTAGGAGAGTCCCGGAGCGGGCGCGTGTTGGGAGGACACGGGGGACGGGGCGCACGGCGCGCGGCAGCCGGCTTTCCTGGGGGYGGCTCCCGAGCGGGATCCGGGGTGGCGGGACGGAGCAGAGCCCCAGGGCAGCGCAGGCAGGAGCAGCACACGAGGCCGCGCCACGCGGGAGCGGGGAGGCTGCTCCGAGCCCCAGGAGCCAACCTCCGCCGTGCYGTCAGGCCGCGCAAACGGCCCCTGCCCTGCGGCTTCCTCGAGAACGCGGCGGTTGTGCAAGGCTGCCGGGATTGCAGCGCGCGGCTCTGAGGAACGGCTGCCGCAGCGGCTGCTCCTGGAGGCCGCTCGCRCGGCTCCGAGCTCCGAGCAGAGCCGCCCACCCGCGCAGCACCCCGGAGCAGGGAGGGACCCCTTACCAGGGACAGGAGCTTCCCAGTGGCGATGGCAATGGCGGACTCCAGGCAGCCCGTGGTGGAGAAGGTCCAGCAGCTCCCACAGGGGCCCTGCGTGGGAGCGGAGCACCGGGGCGCGAGGTGCAGCAGGGTGAACGCCCCGGCTGACCCGGGCGGGGGCGGCTCCGCTGGGCCCCACCGCAGCCCGGCCCTCAGCACCGTGCTCAGAGCCCCACGCTCAGCCCCACGCTCAGCCCTGCGCCCCACGCCAAGCCTGCGTGCCCTGTGCCCCGCCGGGCTCCCACTGCGCCAGCAGAACCAACCTGGTTCTTCACGGGGGTCACGAAGTTCCCCTTCTTCCTCCAGTCGATGGAGTCGGGGCTGGGGCCGGAGCTGCGCAGGAAATTGCCCTTGGTGGCCGAGCAGTTCTGCAGGGGGAGAGGCTGCGATGCAGCGCGGGGAAGGGACCGGCCGCCCCGCGGGGCCCCAAGCAGCCCCAGCAGAGCCCCAGGACGGCACTAACAGCCCACGCTGACGGCAGCAGATCCGCCCGACCCCACGGCCCGGCACGGCCGGGATCAGGCTGCAGCCCTGGGAATGCAGCGTGTGGAGCCTCGCGGGGCCCGGCCTTCCCGAGCTCGGAGCTGGCCGCACTTGGGGCTTCGGCCTGGGATTCACCTGCGGTTCCCTCCACAGGAACTTCTTCTTAAACTCCTCAAACGTCATGTCTGAAAATTGGTTCAGACCCACTAAAAAAGAAGTGGAACAAAAGGGGTTTTACTCACTGGGGAACTGAGTCAAAACAAAACCAGAACAGCAGAGCGAAGGCTGAAAGCCCCAGCTCCTACTCTGGAAGGTGTGATTCGCCGCGTTGTGCTCGTCGATCTGCCTCTTGTTGTCGGTGAAGACCTGCAGCCTGCGGTGATACTCCCCAGGGCCGTACGCCTTGTTGTGCTGGCGGGACAGAGGTGAGGGGCACGCGAGCAGAAGCGAAACTGCGGCAGCGGCTGCAGCTGGGACCGGGCAGCGCCTTCCCCGACGAGGCCAGCGATGCACGGGACAGAGGTGAGGGGCACGGAGCAGAAGCGAAACTGCGGCAGCGGCTGCAGCTGGGACCGGGCAGCGCCTTCCCCGACGAGGCCAGCGATGCACGGGGCAGGTCAGGGAGCCCGGGGCAGGAGGCAGCTCCAGGGCTGTGCAGCGGAGCCGCTCCAGGGCGCCCCGGCGCCCGCGCTGCCCTGGCCCGGGCCCGCCTGGGCCCCGGGTGTAACATGGGTGTATCACGGCTGCAGCACGGCTGTAACACGGCTGTAACACGGCTGTAACAGGGGTGCAGCGCGAGCGCAACGCGTGCACGACCCTCGCGCTCTGCAAACGCTCGTGAGAGCCGGGAAGCGCCGCGGGGCTGCCCTGGCCCCGGCCGCACCGGGCACGGGGACGGCGCCGTGGGCAGGGGCCCCTCTGCGGGRGACCGCGGCCGCCTGGGGCAACACGACCCGCGCCAGCAGCGCCCGTCCCGCCGCGGAGCCCGTCCCGGTCCCGGGGGCTCCAGCGCAGAGCGTTACCTGCCGCATCCAGGCCTTGAAGAGCAGCTCCGCTGCGGGGAGGGACGCGGTGTCAGCAAACGGGGCCGGGCCGGGCCGGGCCGGGCCGGGCCGGGCCGGGCCATGGATCCCCCTTACCTTGGGTGCCGGGCGCCGCGGCGGCCGCGGGCGCCAGCAGCGCGACCAGCAGCAGAGCCCAGCGCATGTCCCCGCCGCGCCGAGCGAGCCGAGTGGAGCGAGCAGAGCCGAGCGAGCCGAGCGGAGCCGAGCGGAGCCGAGCGAGCCGAGCGGAGCCGAGCGGAGCCGAGCGAGCCGAGTGGAGCCGAGCGGAGCCGAGCGAGCCGAGTGCAGCGAGCAGAGCCGAGCGAGCCGAGC
>PTEX01000325.1:402352-417822 GCA_003342815.1 Eudromia elegans
CGAGCGGAGCCGAGCGAGCCGAGCCGAGCCGAGCCGAGCGGAGCCGAGCGAGCCCAGCGGAGCCGAGCCGAGCGGAGTCGAGCGGAGCCGAGCGAGCCGAGCGGAGCCCAGCGGAGCCGGGCCGAGCCGAGCCGAGCCGAGGCGGTTCCGGGGTGGCACCGGGGCCAGCGCCAGCGCCCAGGGCCGCGCCGGGTGCTGCGCGCCGGGTCCTGCGCCCCGGGCGGGCGGCGCAGACAGCGCGCAGGGAGCGGGCGCCGCAGCCCGGCCCGAGGGCAGCGCGTCCCCGCCCGCGCAGCGGAGCCGCGCCAGGGAGCAGCGTTTTGGAGCACGGCCGAGCAGCCTCCCCCGCGTCCCGCCGCCCGGGAAAAGCCGGCCCTGCGGCGGTCCCGTCCCCGCAGCGCCCCCGCACCGCCGGGCTCCGCGTCTGCCCTCCGCTTAGCGAGACGCAGCGCCCCGTGTCCCCTGCCCCGGCGTCCCCTGCCCCGGCACCCCCAGGAGCCGGGACGGGCAGGAGCGGCTGCAGAGCTGACCCGTGCAGTCACCCAGATCCAACGGATAAAAACGGTCCGAGTCCTTGTTCACCCTGAGATAGAATAGATTTATTAGCAAGAGGTAATCAGGAAACATATATTTTTACAAAAATGGAAATATTTTTCCAAACAAGCTGTAAGTTGAAATATTTTAGGGCTTGAAATAGAATTCTCATACCACAAGGTATTGCTTACAGCAAAAGGTTTCTGTCCAGTAGAGTGGAGCATGCCTGCCACTGCAAAGTTCAACTGTGTTTAGATACTGTACAATGTAAAAAATACATGGTAATATTCACAGAATAAGCACTACATTACTATATTCCTGCTAGAAGGTGGTTAGACAGGATTACAGTATATGTAATAAAAACACTCGGTCATTTCTGTCTACCTCTACGTCATGTTACTAATAGTGGTCACAAGGAATACGGATTCAGAGCATATCAACAGAAGCTTGTCATGAGCGGGATGCAGCAGGAGCGGCCGGCRGCTTCGTGTCCCCGCGCGCCGCGGGGCAGCCCTGGCCGGGGACGTGGGACGCCAGGGCGCAGGACGCCGGGGCCGGGCAGGAACAGCCCGCGTGGGCCCCGCGGGCGCTGGCGAGGACACGGCACCCACCAGCGGCTCTGTGGGCGGCAGGACCAGGTGCTCTGTGCTGGGCGCCGGGAACGGGGCCGCCCCTGGGCACGAGTGACAGACGGAGCATCCCGGAGGGCCCCGGTGCCCGTGATGTCCCTTCTCACTGTGCCGGGGGCGCCGGGAGCGGCCGGTGCAGCCACGCGGGGCGGGCAGCGTGGGGCAGCGCTCACGAAGGCAGCTTGGGCTCCGTCCGCAGCGAGGCCTCGTAGAGCGCCTCCTCGTCCATCACGGAGGACTGGTCCAGCAGGTACTGCGTCACCTGCGCCGCRCGGCGTCACCCACCGAGCTGCTCCGGCCCGCGGGCGCCCGCCTGCGCGCTCCGTAGCCAGGCCCCAGCCCCAGCCCCACTCCGACCGGAGCAGCTGCTTTGGGAGCTGCTCTGCACCTCCATCCTGCCCTTCCCTAGGGATGGGAGCCCTTTGGCCGGGACAGGGACGGACGGGGAAGACAAAGGAGCAGGAGCAGAAGCGTTTGCGGGGCCTCGGCACCGGGGACACCGCGGCCCCCGGAGCTGCGGGCAGCTTCGGCAYCAGCCTGCGGGAGCCGGGAGCTGCTTTGGGATGAGGTTTTGGGATCCTGCTGACATCCTGCCCCAAAGCACCCCCTGCTTCTCACACTGTGGAGGGGGACATGGGGACTGCACATCTCATCACACGCCACCCAGCAGCAGAGCCCGGGTAGGTCCCTGAGAGCAGCGGAGCAGGGGGCACCGTGGCACCCCGGGGCACGTGGCCAGCACAGGGCACCCCGAGCGGTCGCAGGTCCCGCCTGTCCCCGCGCGGCGCYGGCCGCGTCCCCTCGCCCCGGGGCTCTACCTTCGCCTGGTGCTCGATCTTGTAGGAGGTCTGCTGGAACTGCCGGATCTCCCTGATGATGTGCGAGATCTGCGCGGGGACCAGCAGAGACGCGCTAGGGACCGCGGCCACCACGGCCACCGCGGCCACCACGGCCACCGCGGCCACCACGGCCACCGCGGCCACCACGGCCACCGCAGCCACCATGGCCACCACGGCCACCCCCGCCCCATGCCAGCTGGGCCGCGGCGCTGCCGCAGGGAGCGCGGCCCCGTCCCCGTGCCCATCTCACCATCCTCATCTTGGAGAAGTTCACCAGCCCGTCCTCGGTGTAGTTGGGCGTCCCCTCCTCGATGAAGGCCAGGTCGGTCAGGTACATCCCCAGGTAGGGCACGCAGGGAGGGTCGCAGCTGCAGGGTGGATGGGTGGGTGGGTGGCAGGATTATTGCTGTGGGCTGGCCTGGGGCTGGCAGAGGGGGCTGGTGGCTGGGGCCAGGGGCAGCAGTTTGGGCAYGGGGCCGGGAAGCCTTGGCCAGCCCAAGCCCCCATCGCAGAGCGACGCTCCAGCCCGGGCAGCTGCTCGGGATCCTCCACGGGAAGCCGAGCCCGGAGCTGCCAGCGCAGAGCAGCTGCAGGAGCGGCAGTGCACGAGGTCACCCCCCCTGGGGCCACCCAAAGCGGCCGAGATGGCCCCAGGGCTCCCCTTGAAACTGGAGGGCTCCACATGGAATCGGGCACAAGCCAGGAGGGTCCGCAGGGAATCGGGCACAAGCCGGGAGCTCCGCAGGGAGGCCGGCACGTCGCTGCTCCCAGGCGCGCCTCCTCCCTTGGCTTTGCTTTGGAAGGCAGGGGCCCACAGCAGGGCCGGTCTCCCACGGCCACGCACGGGGTCCCACGCGCCCCCTCCCCGCGGCACCGCGGCTGCTGCCCCAGCCCCTCGTACTTCTTCAGCGCCTCCCGGAGGTTCTTGAAGCGGCCCTCGGAGGACACCAGCTTCTGCAGCTTGTCGATCAGCGCCTTGGTCTGCAAGGGAGCGAGCGGGCGCTGCCGGAGCACACGCAGCGCACGGACCCCGCCAGCCCTCGGCACCGCGCGGAGCAGCCCGCGGCACCGGCCGACGTGCAGCCCCCGCGGCAGGACGGGCCCGGCGCCCACCTGCTTGGAGACCTTGAGCCAGGTCTTCTTGAGGCGGAATATGGCGCTGCGGTTGAGCGAGGAGGTGATCTCCAGCACCGCGTTGTAGTTGTGCAGGCACCGGCAGATGTCCGCCACCGCCACCCACTTCTCGATGGCGCTCACCCGCGCGGTGATGTCCTCGTTGCGCAGGATCTCCGACGCTATCAGGTTGCTGACCTGGGGCAGAGCGCGCCCGCTGGCCCCGGGCACTGCCCCGGCTCCCGCCTTCCCCCGTGGAGCCTTCCCTAAAACCCGCCCTGCGCCGCACGGCCCGGGACGCGGAGCCCGGCAGCCCCGGCCCGTGGTCCCGGTGCGCTCCCGAGCGCACAACACGCTGCCCGGCCCGGGCCTTACGTCGTTGAAGTGCTTGGTGTTCTTCATGATGTACGGGGTCCTCTCGTTCTTCTCCAGCTTCATCCAGCCTTGCCCGAAGAACTCCCTGCAACGAGGGCATTTGGCTGTGTCCATTCCCGGAGGCCTCGCGGCACCGGGAGCAGCTTGGCAGCCGCCGGTGCCAGCRGGATCGCGGGTCGCAGGACTCACTCGTAGGGGATCTTCTTAAAGACCAGGTGGTCGAGCAGCGTGAGCTGCTCCGCGATTTCCAGGGCCGAGTGGTTCTCGAAGGGCTCCGCTCTGACGCCCTCCGCCTACGGGACACGGGCACGGCAGGGCTGGTGAGCCAAGAGCAGAGCCAGGGCCCTGGGCGTTTTCGCTTCTCCGCGCAGCAGAGGCAGCGAGGCAGGGCCGGGGTCCCGGGCCCACGAGGGGAGCAGCACTTGCCATGTGCAGCACCTCCTCCAGGGAGATCTGGTTGTCCCCAGGGTCCTCCTGCGTCAGGGTCCTGGGCAGGAAAGCGGAGCCGCTCGGGCTGGGGGCCGGAGCCGCGGGGCTGCCACAGCCACCGGGTCCCCCCGCCTGGGCGCCCCGGGGCACAGAAGTACCACAAAAGCACCACAAATCCCAGAGAGAAAAATGCCCTTGAAGGGGTCCCGGCCYGGCGCGCGCCGCCCCGACGCCACGGTGAGGGGCACGCGCCGTCCCCATGGGCACCAGCCTCCCGACCCGTAGACCCCGGCAGCGCCCGAGCCCCGGAGAGGGTCGGCACCCGCCCCCAGCCCGCACGAGGGCCGCCGCAGCGCCCGGCGGCCCCACCTGACGATGTTGGCGGCCGCCTTGCGCTCCTGCGTGAGCAGCTCGGGGTCGTGGATGACCTCCTCCAGGAAGCCGATCACGCGCACCTTCAGCTCCTCGTTGCTCTCGAAGTCCTGCAGAGCGGGCAGGGCAGTGCCCATGGGGTCGGCTCCCGCTACCGGGCGCTAAACCGTGCAGCATCGCCCCAGCGCCGGTGCGCGCGGCCGCGGGACGGCCCCGCTGGCCATGCACGTGCTGCAAGCGAGCGGAGCCGCTCCCCGTCCCACGGCATCCACCTCCGCCCCCAGCGCCGTCTGCTTAGTTTAAAAGCTGCGGCTTCTCCTCCGGGCCGGGGCACCCACCTGCGAGTGCTTGGAGACCCAGTGGCGCAGCACGTTGAGGACGCGGTTGGTGGCCGCCCTGCGGATCACGAACTCCTTGTCGCCGTTGCGCTGGTCGCTGGGGAAGCCTGYGAGGGACACGGGCTGCCGGGCGCTGCCGCGGCGCCGCGGAGGCGGCGGAGCCGAGGACACGCGCGGGTGCCGGGACGCGCTGCGCCGCCCCAGCCCACCTGCACTGGCCAGCGACATGCGCCGGTACTTCTCCTTGGCCGGGGTGCCCTCGTTGGCGCCCGCCGTGGCGATGGCGAAGGCGGACGCGGCCGACAGGGCGCTGCGGCTGCCCTCGAGCTCCCGGCAGGACGTCACCACCACGCCGTTGTTGTAGGAGAACAGCGAGAACTCTGCGAGGGCGCCAAGGGCCTCAGCCGGGCCACCCGGCACCACCCGGCGGGATCGGCCCCTCGCGCTGCGCAGGGCGGCCCGGGCTCTGCAGCAAGGGACGCTCGGGCCGTCCTGCCCTGCCCCGCGCCCCCCGTGCACTCCGGACAGCGCGGAGCGGCAGCGGGACCCGCAGGGCAGCGCTGCAAAGAAGGGCCCCGAAGGGAGATCCCGCGGCCGCCTCGTGCCCCTCCGAGCGCACGGGGAAAGCCCGGCCCCGGCCGCCCGCGCGCCGGCAGCACGCGGTACCTGAGGAATTTTTGCACTTGACGGACTTGGGGGTAGTTGGGGATTTTGTTGGGGAGGTTTCGGCTTCTGCTTCATCACTCTGGTTTGGGTCAGTGTCGGATTCTTCCCTAACGGACACGTCCGAGCCTGCCAGGAACATGGAACGACTGCAAGTCCCCAGCGGAGAGGGATCGCTCACAGATAGAGGACAACTCTGCCCCGTGCTCCGCGTGGGCACGTGGAGCGGAGCCGGAGCCACAGCGCCCCGCACGCGCTGCTGCTGCTGCTGCTTCGATTGGCGTGACCACGACATCCTCCTGCGCGCTGCTCCGCTGGGCCCGTGGGGAGCAGAGACGCGGCACCGGGAGCGCCGGCCCGCYGCGCGCTCCCTGTCACGCAGGTCCCCAGGCGCTCCCCGTCCCCACGCGCTGCCCCGCGGCCCTCCCGCAGCCCCCTGCCTCACCCGCCTTGCTGCCGAGCGCCTCCTCGGGCTTCTCCGCGGCCGCGTCGCCCTCGTCGGTGATCTTGCTGGGGAAGCCGCCGGCCACGTAGAGCTTGTTGATGTCCAGCGTGGTCTTGCTGAAGGGCGCCATGGAGGAGTAGACGCCCGCGTAGCCGTTGGAGGAGCAGCCGAGCGCGGCCAGGTCCAGCGCCTTCCCGCCCGTGATGATGGGGATGTTGAGGGAGAGCTTCCTCCTCCGGCTGGGCGACGACGACTTGGAGATGGAGAGCGGCGGCGGCGACGAGAACTTGCGGTTGGCGCGGGGGGACTTGGGCGGCTCGCCGTAGAGCAGCTTGCTGCTCTGGCTGCTGGCGAAGAGCAGCTCCAGGGACCTGGCCGGGCGGAACGCGGGCGCATGAGCGGCTGCTCCGCGCGGGCGCGTGGCCGTGGCACGGCGGCTCCGGGGCGCCCCGGCTGCGCCCGCAGCGAGCACGGGCACCTGGCGGGGGCGGCCTTACCGAGCGGGGATGGCGCTGATCGGCTTCTTGTAGATGGTGATGAGCTTGTCGAGGACGACGAGCGCCGTGGTGAAGACGCGGTATGAGTGCAGGAACGTGTTCAGAAAGTCGATGCTGAGGAAGCGCAGGTCCGTGAGCCTCTCCAGGAGCCGCTCCACGCTGGCGTAGCGGATCTGCAGGACCTTGCAGGAATTCATCGTTTTACTGAACCTAATGTCAACATCATCACAATACAGGCTGGCGTCAGACCTGCAGAGAGACGAGACACCCGGTTCCAGCCTGGAGCCCGGGCAGGGCAGGCGCTCCCGCGCGGCCAGGACCCCCCGGCCCCTCCGGACGGAGCAACAACTGGGGCTGGATCTGGCGCCCGTGGGAGCTGCATGGGGCGCACGGGGGCAGAGCCCGCCCGGGAGCCGGGAGCACTCACTTGATCATCTGGGGGACGGTGACCTTGGAGTTCTCCTCGAAGGCGTTCATCATGAGGCCGTTGCAGCGGATGTTGTCCACGCACTGCGAGGCGCAAGCGCAGGGGGTCGCGGCGGGGCCGTGCGCGGGGATGGCCCCGCTCCTGCTCCCAACCTGCTCCCATGGGCCGCGCAGGACGGGGACGCCGGGCTCGGTGCAGGGAGCTGCTCCCGCTCGCCAGCCAGAGCAGCCCGCCTTGGGCCCCGCAGCTTGCCCAGCCCAGGGGGCAAGCGCTTGCATGCCACGGGTGGCCGTTTGCATCTTTGCTACATTAGGTATGTGCACATTTTTATGTATGTGCACATTTTTATGTACGTGCACATTTTTAGGTATGTGCACATTTTTATGTACGTGCACATTTTTATAGGTTACTCTTTCAGGGGCACAAGAGGCCCTGCAGCAGCCGCTCGCCCCTGGTCACTCCATCCATCCCTCCGTCCATCCGTCCGTCCTACCTGGCTGATGTCGCTGGTCCACGCGGCCTTCTCCTGCCGAGACGACGCCACCAGGATGACCGTGAAGGAGGAGGAATCCTTTGGCTCCACCACGATTTTGAAGTCAAGATGGTCGATGTCCTGCCCGGAGGGTTTTGCTTTGGAACAGAGAGGGTGAGCACAGGGATTCTGCAGAGCAGAACCCCCCGAAGGGCCCGGGCCGCTTTGCAGGCTGCTCGGGCAGGGGCACGGCGGGTCCGGGGGCGGAGGCTGCGCCCGTCGCGCTCTTCTCTTCCGCCCGGCGTTCCTGCCCTGCGGATTCACTGCAGCGTTTCCCGCACCGGGCCCCGGCCGCGCGGCCACGGAGCCGCAGGACCCCGYGGCCCGTGTCACCCGTCCCCGCGGCACCTACCGTCCTCGTCGGTGCTCTCCTGCTCCTCCACGAGCGTGCAGTCGATGAGGGAGATGACGCCGTTCTGCGGGAGGGCAGCGGGCTGGCGGCGGAGCGAGCAGCCCYGGCGCGCGGCACCAACGCGGCAGCTCCCGCGGGAACCCCGGCCCGCGCCCGCCCCGTTCCCATGCCCATCCCGTCCCATCCYGCCCCGTTCCCAGCGCAGGAAGGGGGCGACTGCCCGCCACGGCTCTGCTGCTCTCAGGGTTGGAAAAGCCGGGATATTGCCATTTCCCTCGAACAACTGGTCCACTAATTTGCTTATAAATTATTTAATATGAGCTTTAAATTAAATTTCCCCAAAGCCTGTTGTTGTAATTATCGACTCTTCGCCACGGACAGCAATTTTTCAAATCAGTAATTTAATGCCACTAATGAGCAATTTCTCTAAGATTCCTGCTCAGTTATCCGCAGAAGCTCCGCCGGGAGCAGCGCGAGCCCGGGGGAGGGGCCGTGGAGGCTGCAGGGACCCGCGGGGGGGGCGCAGGGGCTGCGGGGGGCCGCGGAGGCTGCAGGGGGCTGCAGGGGGCTGCGGCGGTTGCGGGGGGCCGTGGGGGGCGCGGCGGGCGCGCACCTTGGTGAGGTGGAGCTTGCCGCCCGAGCCGCGCGTGCAGATGATGAGGTGCTTGGAGAAGAGGAAGCACTGCCGCTCGCCCTCCTTGCGCAGCGAGAGCGAGCCCAGCCGCCCCCGCGGGATCTTCCCCTTCTCCGACATGGGCACCTGGATGAGCGACCCTGCGGGGAGCAGCAGCCACGTCCCGCGCCCGGCCACGCTGCCATGGGGCCGCTATGGGGGCCGTGGGGCCATGGGACGGGGCTGGTGGCGCTGCACGCCCGCGTCACCTTGCCGGACGAAGGTCTGGCTGGTGTCCAGCAGGATCTCGCAGCCCTCGATGATCATGCGCTCGATGGCCAGGTTCTTGCGGATGTTCTCCGTCTCGCTCACCTCGTCGTGCATKATCCTGGAGCCGGGAAGCGGCAGCGGGCGCCTGAGTGGCGCTTGCCCCAGGCCTCCCACGGACCCCTCCCAGCGCGCTGCGTTAGCGGGATCAAAACCAGAGGAGCATCCCAGGAATCATGGCAGCCATCGGAGCCCCGGGGCACCCCACACGTTTACCGGGAAGCGCGGCCGCCCGGCTCACCTGGAGAGCTCCTCCAGCTTGGACTTGGCGTAGTCCAGGCTGTTCCTCTCCACGTGCTCGTGCGGGGTGTGCGCCAGCAGCTCGTGCAGCGTCAGGATGTAGCGCGGGATCTGCAACGCAGGGAGCGGGACGTCAGCCGGGATATGGGCACACGGGGACGCCGGGACGCGGGGACACATGCCCCGGGCTGGGCCGCACGCTGGGGCCACCTGGAACATGGGGTAGGTGAGGAAGGTCTCGAGCGTCCTCTCCTCGCAGTCGGGCTTGGCCTCGTAGTGCTTCAGCAGCTTGTCGAAGTCGCGGTTCTGCTTGCAGTGCGCCAGGATCTGCAGGCTGTACTGGTGGTTCCGCACGAACTCCTGGTAGATGTTCAGCATGGGCAGCAGGATGTCGAAGAGGTCGGCTGCAGGGGCGGGGGGCGGCGCGCTCAGCCCGGGCCGGCCGCGCGCCGGGGGCGGCCGGGGGCTCCTGGAGGTGCTGGAGAGCCCCTCGTGCCAGGCCRGGAGCCGGGAGCGCTTCCCGTCCTGTCCCAGCCCCGGGCTCCCGGGTGACGCGGGGCTGGGGCCGTGYGAGTGCAGCGCGCTCCGCTCCACGCGTGGCCGTGCACAGAGCACCGGCGCTGCCCGCGGSAGGGAGGTGCCGCTGGGATCCGCCGGGAGCGGGAAGGAGGCGCAGGAAGCGCTGCCCTCACTCACCCAGCACCAGCGTGGGCCAGCTGGAGATCCGCGCYTTGAGGCCCTGGTAGAAGATCTGGTGCAGAAACATGATGGTTTCACTGGAAGAAACCCCAGGAGGGGAAAAGGCGGATGGAGGAGGAGCCGGGCGCAGGGACAGGCCGGTGCTGGTGCTCCCCCGGGGTGTTCGTCCGCGCGAGCCGCCAGGTGCCCCCGCGTGCCGCCAGCAGCCCACGGAGCGGCTCGATGCACGGCRGTCAACAAGCCCCCTCGGCCGCCCCGGCGCGCCCGGCACCGCCGAGCCCCGCGGAGCCCGGCCGCCTCCTCGGCCCCCACCAATCCCGGCTCTTCCCAGGGCCTTCCCACATCCGCACGTGCTCGGGGACCCCACGGCCCACAGTGGCACCCGCCCGCAGTGGTACCCAGCCCATGGTTGTACCTGGCCCACGGTGGTACCCAGCCTGTGATGGTACCCAGCCCATAGTGGTACCTGTCCCATGGTGGTACCGTCCCATGGTGGTACCCGGCTCGCGATGGTACCCGGCCCATGGTGCTACCCGCCCCATGGTGGTACCCGCCCCATGGTGGTACCCGCCCGCGATGGTACCCGGCCTGCTCACCTGTTGAGGAAGATGCTGCTCACGTCGTCGTGCGTGATGGGCGGCTTCTTGGAGCTGGCCGCCATGCGCAGCGGGCGCAGGAAGTTGTTGACCAGGATGTGCAGCTGCTGCACGTACTCGGCCTCGGCCTCCAGCATGCTGAACACCACCTGGTTGCGCTTGCGCATGCTGTCGGCGTGCGGCGAGCGGATGTAGTCCTGGATGATGGTCTTCCACTTGCGGCGGCAGAGCCAGCCGCGCAGGAAGCTCTGCACCTGCGGGACGCGCGCTCGTCATGCTGGGCGCCGCGGCCAGAGCCCGGGCACCCACCGCGGCCAGCCCCGGAGCCCCCCGGAGCAGTGCCCGGCGCGGGGCAGGGCAGCGCGCCCGAGGGGCGGCTCGCGCACAGGGCTGCGGTTCCGGGAGCACGTTCCCTTGCCAAAACGCTGCACGCGGACACACGCCGGGCTCTGCGTGCACCGACACACGGCTCAGCAGCTCCTCGGCGAGCAACAGCGAGCGCCCCGCGCCGCGGCGAGGCGCCGGGCGCTGCCACCGACCTTCTTGATCTTCTTGATGTCGCTGTCGTCGTCGCTGGGCGCGCTGCCCTGCCCGGCCTGGATGCGCTCGTTGTCCTTGAGCAGGGCGGCGATCTGCAGGCAGAGCCGGGCACAGCTCGGCAGGGGCTCCCCCGACGCGGCCTGGCCCCCGGCCCGGCCGAGCCCCCGCGCGCCCGGGGCCACCGCAACGGGCAGGGCCGCGGGGAGAAGACGTCCCGGAAAACCACACCGGGAACAGCTTTGGTTTCATAGAAAACAACAAAAATTCCCTGGGAAGGGAGGAAAACAAAACCAGCCCCAGCAGGTGCCTGTGGCTCTGGGGTCTGACCAGGACTCCAAAGCGAGAGGAGAAAGGAGAGAAAATCCCCCGGGCCTGGGGAAGGGCCGCAGCCCGGGGAGGGAGGTACGGCCCAAACTCGGAGTGTTTCGCACAAAATGTCCCTTCTGAAATACACTAAAAAATAACATTTGTTTTTCTTCCACTTTGGGCCAAGGTGGGAAAYGCACAGGCTGGGGCGGCTGCTTGTTTTGTTTTACGTTTGCTCTGGTTCTGGTTTTGTTTTGTTGAACCCAGGCATCAAAATTTGCACTTCCAAGGAGAAGCCTTTTGATCATTTGATCTCGACTTCAGGGAACGCAGAGGAGCAAAGCCCGGGGCAGGGGGCGGCCGCAGGGGTCCCCGCGCGCCCCGCTCCTTCACCTCGGCCTTGAGACGCTCGATCTCGATCTCGCCGTCCTCGATCTGCTGCCGCAGCTGCTTGGCCACCGTCTTCTCCGTCTCCACGATCTGGAGCAAATGCAGGTACTTCTGCATCAGGGCTTCGTGCTCCGTCGCCAGGTTCCTGTAGCTGTGAGGCCGGCGCCGCCGTCAGAGACATCGGCCCGTGTGGCCCCACTCGGCCCGCGTGCGGCCCCGCATGCCACCCCACGCACAGCTCCACGTGCCACTCCACACGCAGCCCCACACGCAGCCCCGCGTGCAGCCCCACGCACAGACGCACGCCAGCCGTGCGCCAGCCCTGCTTGCACCCTGCTCTGCGCCTTGCAGGGCCATGGGCTCCGGGCACCCACAGCTGGCCCCACAGACACCCCCGTGCACCTGAAGCCAATTCTCCTGCCTTGCCGCGGTGCAGCGAGGAGCAGGTCACCTGCGGCACCAGTGGTGCCACCAGTGTCCCCCATTGACACCACCAGTGCCCACATTGACCCAGTGTCTGAGCACCCCTGGGCCCCGCAGCACCCACCCTGCAGGACCCTGCACCGTGGGCCGATACCTGGCGTGAGCGATGGCCGCGACCCACTCGTCACAGTCCTTGGCGTCCTCCGTCCTCAGCTCCAGCGTCTTCTGGTTCTCGTGGGTGAAGTTCACGGTGAAGTAGTGCTGCGAGAGCCGAGGTGCGCGGTGTTAGTGCCGCGGAGCAGCCTCGCGGTGCAGAGCGCGCACCGGGGTGACACCACAGGGCCAGCAGCACCATGGGCGATACCACCGGGCCGGCACCACCGCGGGCGGCAGCACGGGGCCGGCACCACCGCGGGCGGCACCACCGCGGGCGGCACCACCGGGGCCGCCGCCTTCCTGCAGGTCGCAGCCGTGACTATTTTTAGCCTCCCTTGACATTTGCCGCGTTCGTGCTGCCGGCGGAGGCTGCGGCTCGCGCTCCGGCCGTCCCCGGGGCACCGCGACGCTCCGCGCGCCGGCCCCGCCTCGAGGAGCCCCCGATGGGCCCCGCGGCGAGAGCCCCACGCGCTCCCCTGCCGCACGGCCCGGCGCTCCCGCGGCGCCTTCCCCCCGGGCAGCCCCTCCTGACAAACCGGGGCCTCCAGTGCCTCCGGGATGCGCTAGCCGTGGTGCCCGGTGCCTCCGGGATGCGCTAGCTCCATCCCGGACGCCCGGCACGCCGCACGGAGCACGCGGGGAGCGCGCGGGGCTGCCCGGGCGCTCACTTGGCGCCTCGTCCCAAGGGCTCTGCGCAGCGCAGACCAGACCCGCCGGCCGCGAGCTGGGCTGCCGGACACCACCAGCACCGTCCCGGCTGCGGGGGCACCGCGGACGGCACCGCAGTCCCGGCAGGACGCGGCGGGCGGCAGCCGCCCCCCCCGCAGCCCCCCCGGCGCGAGGGCCGCGTCCCTCCTGCACCCACCGCGCGCAGGATCGCTCCCAGGCGGAATGCCCGGCCCGGGACGGGTTTACCCTTTCTAGGCTCTTTCCCACGGCAGAAGGGGCAGGCGGTCGAGCCCAGGACCCGAATTTGGGGAGAGCCGAGTGGCTCCTTATGCTGAGAGATCTCGTAGTCAGACACAGCCCGTAATTCTTCCCTAAATAATTCAGTTTCAGAAGTCCCTCCCGGCTCCTGAACGCTGTTTCATCTTTCAGATTTATGATCCTCTCTCTTGTGCAAAACCCCTCCTGTTTCCACTGACCCCAAACCGAGCTCTTTGACTCCCAGCCTTGGCAGCCCAAACATCCCTGCAATTATTTTGCAGTGATTCCAACGAAAGATTTTAAACTTTTTTTTTGAACATTCCAGCAACCCAACAGCTCATCTGATAGTGCTCTTCCTGCCCCGAACCAGGGGGCTTAATCAAGCATCCAGCTGCAGGAGCTCTGGAAACGGGAGCTGATGGATCCGARCCGTGGGGAGGACCCCGGAGCTGCAACATCTCAGGGCACGTTCGGCCGCGGCTCCGCTCTGCTGCTCGGGGAATCCGAGCGTTCCCTGCCGGCCCCGCAGCAGCAGCCCGCACTGCCGGCACCACCGGGGCCGCCCGCTGGACGGCACAGCCCGTGCCGGGCTCCGAGCGAGCGGATACGCCGGCTCCTGCTCTGCGTCCTGCGCCAGGCCGGGGCGGAGACGCCCCACGGGGACACGGCAGGGCCAGGCCCCACGGGGACACGGCAGGGCCAGGCCCCACGGGGACACGGCAGGGCCAGGCCCCACGGGGACACGGCAGGGCCAGGCACGGTCGCGCTCCGGGGCGGCCGGCAGCCCGTGCCTGCAGTGCTGGTGGCCGCAGTTTCTCCTGGCTGGGCGCTCCGGCCCACGGAGCAGTCTCCAGCCTTGCATCCCGTTACAGAGCGTTCCCGGAGTCTCGCTGCRCCCCTGGGCACACGGAGCAGCAACGCGGTGCCCATCCCGGCACGAGGCTCCGAGGGGAGGGAACGCTCTGCCCTCCTCCCTGCCTTCACCTTCGCTGCCAGGCTCGGTTGGGAAAGAGCCTCGTCTCTTCCGAACGTTCCTGCATCGCCCAGCATAACCCTAACAGTCCTGCAGCCGCGACGAGCAGCGCGGCCGGGCCTGCATCCACGGCCGGGCCTGCATCCCACAACGAGCAGCGCGGCCAGGCCTGCATCCACAGCAGGACCTGCAGCCACGAGTGGTCCTGCACCCAGGGCCGGGCCTGCATCCATGGCCGGTCCTGCATCCCTCGATGAGCAGTGCAATTGRTCCTGCATCCACAGCTGCTCCTGCACCCACAACAAGCAGCGCACCCCGTCTTGCACCCACGGCTGCTCCTGCACCCACGACAAGCAGCGCGGCCGGTCCTGCATCCCACCCTGTCATGCCGCCTGCAGCACCCGCGTGCACCCCGAGCCGAAACAGCCTGCGCAAGGAACAGAGCTGCGGCACAGAGGCTGGGGGAAAGCAGGGRAAAACAGGCAAGGAGGTGCCCGGACAGCCGGCGCTGTGCTTCGTTTGTCCAGGGACTTTGTGCCCCTTGTCTCGCCTGCGCCACGCACAGGACGTGCGTGTGCTCCTGGCAAAGAAATCCCACCACAAGGCAAAAGAGGAGGGGTTTCTTTTTTTCCTCTCAAGAATTCATTTCCAAAAATTTCTGCCTTGTGGAGAGCTGCAAATCCGTCAGGGTTTGCTCCGGTTGAGGGTGAGCCGAAGTGCAGAAGCGCTCCGCTGGCGGGCCGGCCGTGCTCCCGGGCTGGGCCGTAGCTGTCGCCGCGGAGGAGCATCCTCGGAAYGCAACCGCCGGTGATCAGCGGGAATGCTGGAAGGTTCCTCCCGCCCCCCGCGCCGGACACGGCCCCGCGCCAGGCGAGGCGGCAGGAAAGAGGCATCGACGCCCCGTGCAGGGCCGGCAGCRCCCGATGCCGGCCGGGCCGCGCTGCGGATGCGCAGCGAGCACGCGCTGCGGCTCTGCTCCGCCGCGCACCGGCACCGCCGGCACCGCCGGCCGGGCACGCCGGCCGCCAGCGCGACCCGCTCGCTCCGCAGGGAAGCGCCGGGATCCGGAGCCGCTGCCCTCCCTTGCGGCCCACGCGGGGCTCYGGGGGCCCTGGTGAGGAGCTGCGAGCGACTCGGACGCCGGGATCAGCCGCGGGTCCCGCAGCTCTGCCCAGCTCCCGCTGCSCTCCCGGTGCTCGCCCGTCTCGCACGGCGGCTTCTGCTCACAGGTTATGCAAGAGCTGCAGAGCCGGAGCAGCCGCGGCGGCCCCAGTGGGYGCCCCSCTATCCCCACGGTGCTCCTGCCCCYGGCACGGGCGCGYGGCCGCCCTCGAGAGCCGAGTGCGGCTGCCGGCAGCCGGCCCCTGCCGGCGCTCGTTGGCGTGGGGACTATGGCAGCGATGGGCACGGGATTATTTGCATTCCCCAGCTGAAAACCTGCCCTTCCTCCGGCTGTCGCCTGGCGCACCAATCTCCGTGCGGATCCTGCAGCCCGAGTGTTTAGATGCACCCGAAACTGCAGCAAATGGCACCCAGGTGGACGGAGCGGCCGTTCCCAACCCATCACGCGGAGCTGCCGCTGCCCCCGCACGGGGGCCCGTCTGCGCACCCCCCCCAGTGCTGGGGCCGGAGCTGCCGCCCCCGGGGCCTCCCGCTGCCCTCGGCGTTTCCATGCCCGTTCCCGCGGCGGGGACCGGCGCCGCGGGCAGCGAAGCTCCGTGCGCGGAGCGGGGGC
>PTEX01000325.1:429451-443314 GCA_003342815.1 Eudromia elegans
GCAGCGCTCGCTCTGCAGTGCTCCCGGCGCAGTGCTTGGTGCAATGCTGTGCCCGGCCGTGCCAGGGAAGCAGGTTCATTGCACGGGACATCACGTCCCCACCCGCTCCCATGGGCTCCTCTTCCGTCTGCGCTGCCGTTGCTGCCCCGGGAACCKCACGGGCCTCGTTGGCAGCCGCGCGCCCCAAGGCCCCGCAGGCAGCTCCCTGCTCCACGGACGGGGCAGATCCACCGCTGGCCCCTGCCGTGCCAGGCAATCGGTTTCAACCCAGACCGCAGCTCAGGCACCTCCGCGGCAGCCGCGCATGGAGGAGCCGCAGCCCGGAGCCGGCTCCTGGACCTGCCCCGCTCCCAGCAGCTCCGCTCCGGGAGGCGCCAGGGAAGCGCCAGGGCCAGGGGGTGCGGGGAGCCTCGCGGGATGCAGCCGCGGAGCCTCCCGCTGCAGGGGAAGGACAAAGCGGGTCCCGCGTCCTGCCGCCTTTCCTAGTACATCCCAGGCTAGGGCTCCCAGGGCACATCCCGGGCTCCCAAGGGCGCGGGGCTCCCAGGGTGGCAGCGCGGGCACCGTGCGGAGCCGTCGCGTGGCAGCGAGCGGAGGCCACGCGGCACCGCTGCCCTGTGCGCTGGCCCACGAGCGACCGCGGCTTGCRGCCCTACCACAAATACCCGGACGCTGCTCGGGGCCCCTCCTGCGATTCCCGCTCTCCTGGAAAGCAARGGGATGGAGAGGACGCCCGGGCGCTGCCGAGGAGGCGCCGGCGGGCGCAGGGACGGCGATGGGGGCAGCRATGGTGACAGTGTGTCCAGCCTCCAGCCCCCGCGCCAAGGTCGGGGGCCACTTGTGGCCGCGTCACTGTCCCCACAGCAGCTGCTGCCCCCTCTGCCAGCACCTCCGCTCCCAAAGAAACCGGGAGCCTCCTGGAGCGCGGTTTGTCCCTGCGAGCGCTTGGGCAGAGCCTCGCACGGAGGAAGCCAAACACAGAACGAGGAGCAGTCCTGCGCTTCCGGACCCCCGTCCCCGCCCGGCCAGGGGTCCAGCCTCGGCACCTGGGAGGCTCCGGCCTTGGCGCGCGCCGGGYGCTGGACACGCTCCGGGTGCCGCGGGGTCCGGCGGCTGTGGCAGAGCCGCCGTGCGGGAGCCGCGCTGACAGCAGCTTTGCACAGAGCGCTTTCAATTACCAACCCCGGCTATTAAAAGGACATTTACTACAGCAGCCGAGCAGTGTCAACRGGAAAATGAAACTTCATAATGAATMATTTGCTCTCAAGGGGGAAGACCTGCCGGGTGGGAGCGCACGGTGCTCTCAGTCGTGTCGCTGGGCGCAGTAAGTCAGCGGTTCTCTCGGAGCTCTGCCGAGCGCAGCCCCCGGGCAGCCTCGGGGCGGGGGCTGCATGCCCTGCAGCAGGGGTGCAGCAGGGGCTCCCTGCCCGCCGGAGCGCGGCCGCTCCCAGCCCCGTCCCTGCGCTGGGTTTGCAGGTCCCTGATTCCAGAGATCCGCCCCCAGGGCTTCCCTGCGCTCCCCACCACGTCCCTTGTCCGCTGGGGACCCTGCAAGCGGCTGTGCCGCCGGGGAGCCGCCGGAGCGCGAGGAGGAGCCTCCGCAAGGGGCCCCTTCCCGTTCCCGCGGCCAGAGCCGAGGCCGGAGCCCCACTCGCCCACGGGAGCCGGGGTCTGCACGGGCTGAGGCTGCCACCTACAGACCGGAGGAGCCCGGGAATGGGGGGCGCGGGGGACGGGAGGGGGACGCGGGAGGGGCGTGGGGGGAACGCGGGGGGGACGGGCTGCAGCCCGGGCGCTGCGTTGGCGACGCTGCTCCTGGGAGGAGAGGGAGCAGCCGCTCCCGCCGCCGCTGCCGCTCCGCTGGGCATGGATAGATCCTGAGGGCGCTGCCCCCCAGAGCAGCCCCTGCTCTGCTCCTGCACTCGTGTCCGGGGCGCCTGGGCCGGCCGAGCAGCGGGGGCCGCGCACGGTCCCCACCGCCCCGATGGCACCGGCCGGCTGAGCGGGGTGGCTGCGGAGGGACCTTCCCTCGCGTCCCCAAGCCTGCCCCGCGCCGCAGCAACCACGTTTGTCCTGCACAGGCTGGGGCACCGGCCCCCGTCTGAGGCAGCGGGAGGGTGACTGCRTTGGTGGCACCGTGACACTCTCAGGGCCACCACCTGCCTCTGTGCTGGCCATCCCAATGGGGGCCCGGCTGCCCTAAGGACATGGCAGCGACTCTGGTCCCTTCCTGCCCTGCAGCCGGGAGTGTTGGGGCTCCTGTGCAGGAAGCAGAGACTGCAGAGACTGCAGAGACATCCTCCTCATCCTCCGCGTGCCCCCCAGGAGCGCCGTGCGGGGGACAAGGGCCAGGGTGTGCCTGCCCGGGGCCAGGGGCTGTGCCGGGCCGGGGGCTGTGCGCAATGCGGGTCCTTTGCACAACACGGGTCCTTTGCACAACGCGGGGTCTATGCACAGCGCGGGTCCTTTGCACAACACGGGTCCTTCGCACAGCGCGGGTCCTTTGCACAACGCAGGTCCTTTGCACAGCGCGGGGTCTATGCACAGCGCGGGTCCTTTGCACAGCGCGGGTCCTTTGCACAGCGCGGGGTCTCTGCACAGTCACCGCCCCCCTCAGGTGCCCTGGAACTTGCAGCACGGTGCTGGCGGGGGCTGCGTCTCGCCTGGAGAGGGGCCGCAGCGTTTGGTGAAGGGCAGACCCCGTCCCCCGGCGCGGGGTCCCGAGCTCTGCCCCGCGCCGCCCTGCAGCCCCCGGCGGTTCTGCGTGAGCGGCTCCTGCCCGGGGCCGCAGCCCTGTTTATCCTGCGCCCGGCGCTGCGTCCCTGGGAGCTGCTCCACGGCCTAATCCCCAGCGCGACACGGGCCCGCGGCGCTTGGCGCCCTTTGTGCTTGCGCACTGGCCGCGCACAGGCACAAAGGAGCCGGCGGGGCCGCGTCCGCCCCCGCCGCGTTCCCACCGCTCCGCGTGGCACCCGGCCACAGGCGCGCGGGGACGGTGGCAGCGTCACCGGAGACGTGTCCTGCTCGAGGCCGGGCTCTGTCCCTGCCCGCGGCTGCCGTCACCGGGTCTCCAGAAAWGTCCCCAGAGCCCCAGTGCCCCCTGCACATGCCCTGCTCTCCCACCAGAACCGGGCTCCTGCTTCCCCGCCGCATTCCCATGGACCCCAGTGCTGAGCCCGACCTCGTTGCGATTCCTCATTGCAATTCCAGGGAACATCTGTCCTCTTTCCCTCCCTGGCCCAGCACAAGTGTTTCCAATGAAGCTCTTGGTGCTCCCCAGCCAGTCCAGATGCTGAACATGGCCCTTGCGCAAGAGTCAGAGCAAGTGTCTGTGCCGGGCTCCGGCCTGGCCCGGCGTGCGCGTGGCCCGTGGCTTGCAGCTCGTGCTTGCAGCTTGTGCTTGCAGCTTGCAGCTCGTGCTTGCACTTTGGGGTTCGCTCTGCCTGGCACCACCAGTGTCCCCGGGCACGGGGGCCGCCGTGGCCTCACGTTACCTGCATCTGCCCAACATTTGTTATTGCTTGCAGCGAGTGGAACTCGTCCAGCCCCACGTTGTAAATGAGCGGGGGGGCGTAAACGCGGGCCGGCTCCTGAGTCAGCGCGATGTGCTCTGCTTACCGAGCTGTGCGCTGGCRGGACGGGCCGCAGCCTGGGGCGAGGGGGGATTGCAGAGGGCTTAGCGGAACACGGGCCGCTGGAGCCGATAACATTCCTGAGCGGGTGCAGGGGGGAGCACGGGAGGCTCCTGGCGGGACCGGCGCGCCRGGGGCAGCGCGGGGGGCGGCYGCAGGCACGGACGGCGGCGGCGGCAGCGCGTGAAGCCGCACAGAGCTGCAGGTGAGCGGGGGCGCCGGGTCRGGCTCGCTCCGCGGCGCTGGGGCTCGCGGGTGCAGGCGTTGGGGCTCCACGTGCACGGCGGGCACACGTCCCGTGGTGCAGAAGCACCAGGGCAGCGGACACGCCGGCTCGTGGGTGCAGGCATCGGGGCTCCATGTGCACGGCGGGCACACGTCCCGTGGTGCAGAAGCACCAGGGCAGCGGACACGCCGGCTCCCGGCCAAGACGGGGCTACATAACCCGGCGTGGGAGGCGAGGACGGGGCGCCGGCCGGACCCGTCCCGGGCAGCAGGACCGCAGCTGGGGCACGGCCGGGCACGGGGCTCCCAGGGGCTCTGTGAGCGGTGGGGAGGGGGCGCAGGCCGCGCATGCGGTGCCACCCGGGGGCCCGCGCAGAGGCCGGTCGCAGCACGGGCCGAGCCGCCCCGAGGCCGCGTCAGCCGCCACGCAGACTGTTTAACGCAGCCTTTCCTTCCCGCAGCGCCCGGTCCCGGCCGGGTCCCCGTGCGCCGGCGGACAGGCTGGTGCTGGACCCTGCTGCGGCGACGCGGTCACCACGCCCCGTCGCAATGACCCCCCAGCAGCGGCTCGCTCCGGAGAGCAGGGGGCACACRGGGAAGACGCGGAGCCCTCGGGTGCTCCGGACGAGGAGCTGCCGCCCACCCACCCTCGCCCCACACATGCAGGGAGAGCGCCCGGCCCGGGCGCTAGCGGGGCGCTGTGAGCTGCTCCGGTGCCGTGGATGGCCGTTCCCTGGCACCTTTCAGCCCCAAATCCCTGTGCTGYGTCCCCAGGGGGACGCGGAGCGGGCGCTTCCCGAGGCCACGGGCCCATCCACGGACCCTCGCCTGCGCGGGACCCCCAAGCCGGGGTGCAAGGGAGCGGGGGGGGCGGCGGGGCGGCGCGGGGCCCGACCCCACCCCTGCAGGGAGGGGACTCGGCCATATGAGAGTTGGGACGGGGAGTGTCCGCGGCCGGCGCAGAGCGCGGCGCCTGCAGCCCCGGCGCAACCGCTGCAGCCTCCGCCTGCCTCGCCGGCACCTCCGCTGCCTTCTGCCCTCCGCTGTTTTCCTCCAGTTTCAYGTTCCAAACTCGTCGGAGGGGGGACCGCGTCTCCGAAGCCATTCCCACCCCCTTATCACTTTTCCAGCCCAGCTTCGTCKTTGCCACTGTTGGACGGAGAACTGATAAGGGTGTGTGGGTGGCACGAGCGACCGCGCGGAGCCCCGGGGCGGCRAGGACGGGCGAGCGCCGCCGCAGGTTGTATCGCTCCGGGCTTCTCTCCCGCAGCCGCGCTCCGGCGGGAAYGGGCACTTCTTGCGAAGCAAAGTCCAGGAACGCTGCTCGGAAAGGGGGGGCAAAACGCTCTGGAAGCTGCAMGTCGCTTCCAATGAAGTTGGTTCTGCTGTTGAGAAGCTTTGCGATCGGAGCCGAGAGTAACCGTGAACCTCATGTAAAACCCTTGTGCCTCACGGGTGTCTGCATTAAAAGTTCTCCACGGCGCCGGGTTTGGAAGGTGATGGTGGGGCCGCGACGCCGGGCGGCTCGGGAAGGGCCGGGGGGCAGGAGTGCCCACGAGCCGAGGACACGGCGGGAGCGGCGCGGGGCAGGACGGGCTCCGCTCGGCTCCGCGCGGGACCCGCCCGGGGCTGCGGGGCTGGACGGCGGCGCCGGCTGCCGGGGCTGCACTCGCACCGCGTCCCGCCCGGCCCCCAGGCCGTAGCCCGCGGTTATTCCCGGCTCCATGGGATAAAGGCCTCTTGGGGGGTGTGAGTGACTGCCCGGACTGTTTGCCCTGCTCCGGTGTCACTCGTGACATTGCTTGGGCTGAGGATGGGGGCTCCAATGGGCTGAGGGCGGGAACAGGGCCCACAGAGGGCTGGGAAGGACCATGGGCCCCCTTCCCAGGCAGGGACCCTGCTGTCCCCAGCTGCTYCCCCTCTCCCAAACTACCAGATCCTCCCTAACTCCATTAAAACACATTATCCAAGCGCTTGCCAAGGACGTGGGTACTTCGGAGCAGCCTCCATGCTCAGCACCCCAGGGGCACCCGCCGAGGCCAGGGCCGCTCAGGGGTGTCACAGACCTTCCTCAGTCCTGCCGGGCACGCGGGGACTCGGGAACACGGCTGCCCCGGGGTCGGGAGCCCCAAGGGAAGGCGCTGCCCGGGCTGCCGTTGTTGGCAGGTCCGCGCCCAGCAGCACCCAGGGCTTCACCCAGGGCTTCGCTCTCCCCGACCAGGGGTGCTCCCAGCCCCAGGGCYGGGCAGGAGGGCGCCGGGCGGCCCCTCCAGGACCCTGCACCAGCGCCTGCACCGGAGGGGCTCTGTGCTCTGCCGCGGGGCCGCAGCACCCACAGCRCGCTGCGRGCAGCGCCGGGCCCYGCGGCACTGCAGCCCCCACAGCCCCCGGCACCGCAGCCCCCCGGCACGTGGCCCCTTGGGGCCAGGCTGGGCTCGGGCCGTGGCGCAGGGCTGGGGGCAGCACCTCGCCTGGTCCCTGTGCAAACAGCCCCGCCCGCCCCCCCGCCGGCGCCCTCGGCCCTGAAAAGGCGGCTTAGGGCGCAGGGAAATCCCTGAGCGAGGCGAATTCCCGCGGCGCCGCCGAGCGCACGGAGCGCGGCCGGGCCGCCGCGCGCCCGCCCTTCGCTCGCAGGGCACGTAGCACCTCTGTTAAACCCACAGATGGGAAATTCCACTTGTCCAGAAAAAAAAAAAGGGAATCCGGATATTTCATAAGTGTCCTGCGGGACATGAAAGCAGAGGCAGGAAATTTCACTCGGCAGCGGTGCCGACCGCCGCAGCCCCGGGGCAGCCGCAGCTGCTGCACCAAGGGCCGCACGGCAGCGCGTGCCCGGGGTGCCCGTGCGCTGCCCTCCCCRTGCGTGCCAGGCCCAGGAAAGCCAGTGCCCCCTGGGCTTCCCCACATGGCAAACAGGCACCGAGGGGCGGGAGGGCGCAGGGCTGCGGCTGGCGCTCCCGCTCCGTGGCGTGTGCAACGTGAGGGGTGGTCACGGCGCTGCACCGGGGCTCAGGGGTGATCATGGCACTGCATCGGGGCTCAGGGGTGATCACGGCACTGCATCAGGGTGCAGTGGTGGTCACGGCACTGCATTGGGGTGCAGAGGTGGTCACGGCACTGCGTTGGGGTGCAGAGGTGGTCACGGCACTGCGTTGGGGTGCAGGGGTGATCACGGCACTGCATCGGGGCACAGGGCTGGTCACGGCGCTGCATTGGGGTGCAGAGGTGGTCACAGCACTGCGTTGGGGTGCAGAGGTGGTCACGGCACTGCATCGGGGCACAGGGCTGGTCACGGCGCTGCATTGGGGTGCAGAGGTGGTCACGGCACTGCGTTGGGGTGCGGGGGTGGTCACGGCGCTGCAGGGGCTGCGCTCGCTCTGCAGCAGCGGTGCGCGCTCCAGGTGGGCAGGACCTCGGCTCCAGCAAASGGGGTGCCCGCGGGCAGGGAGCCCCAGGCAAGCCCTGCCCCGGGGAGCTCCCGCAGGGGGGCAGCACCGGCAGCCGTGCAGCTCCAGGACGGATCCTGCGCCCGGCTCCAGGCCGGGCCCCGCTGCTACGCTCGCTGTCGCTGTCCGGCCGTGCAGGGGGCTGCGGGTCCCCCAGCCCAACCGTCACCGATGGAGCAGCAGSTCCTGCCCCGCAGACCCCAGCAGCCGCATCTACTCTATAGGGGATTTTGCAGCCCCACGAGCMGGGCAGCGAGCAGGGCCCCGCTGCGCCCTGGCCTGGCACCGAGAGCAGGGGGAGGACGCGGGGCGGGCGGGCGGTGCGGCAGAGCCACCAACACCCCCCCCGCCGYGYGAGGAGCCGCCCCCGCGGCACCGCRCCGAGGTAATTGCAGGTTATTACGCTGCCGTTGTTGTTAAATAGAGATCACTTCTCTTCCGACAGGCGCCGCGCGCGGTGCAAACCCCGATCACCCCCTCCGCCCCRGCGCCGCCGCTCACCTGCCAGGAGGCACCGAGCGGCAGGGGACGCGGCAGCGGCGCCACGTGCGCCGCCACCRAGCCGCGGTTCACCTGGGGGAGCAGGCAGCTGCAGCAGGGGATGCTACGGGCACTGTGCCCTGTTAGGAACCATCGCAGGGGATGCTACGGACACCAAGCCATGCCTCCCACAGGCCTGGGCAAGGGGCCAGCAGGATCCACCCATGGATGATTCCCCAGCAGGCGAGAAGAGTCCAGGTGATCCTGGAGAGCATTCGGAGCCCGCAGCTCAACCCCGCGCCTTCAGCRGGGCTCTCCCTGCCACCTCTCCAGGCAGGCAAAGCGGTCGCGGTTTTGCTGCACTCTCACCGAACTGCGGCCGCTCTGTTTTGAGGTTTGCCCCRCGGCACGCAGAGGTGACGCCCCACAGAGACAACACCCCGCAAGGGTAGCACCCTGCAGAGGTGACACCCCACAAGGGTAGCACTGCACAGAAGCCTCACGGTCCTTGCAGCACGCGTGACGGTGCAGCCCCAGGCGTCACCCGAGGCCACAGGGATGGTCACCAGCCCTGGCCACCGGTGCTCACATCCCCCGTCAGCCTCCTACCGTGCCACAGGAGCCGGAGCCCGGAGCCCCGCGCTGCTGCTAACGGCGCCGTGCGCGTCCTGCCTGCCGGCTGCGAGCGGAGCGCGGGGCTGCACCGGGCAGCGCTGCGGCGAGGTCACAGCGAAATTACTTTCCATACAAATGAGCATGAATTGAAGTTATTCTAAAATGAAACCCGCTCTGCCGTGACGGCTCGCTGTGCCGCGCTCGTCGGTGTTTACCTAACCCCCGGAGCACAGGCACGCTCGGAATGGGACGTGCCGTGGGCCGCGGGCGGACGGGCCCGGCCGCCATCCCTCGCTGCCTCCCCGTGACGCGGTGGGGCTGGGACCTGCTCCGCGTTCAGCACCCCAGCGCCTGCGAACGCAGCCGGGGCGCGCGGCGGCACCGCGGCCCTCGGAGCAGGTCCTGCCCACGCGGGGTCCCGCCGCGCGGGCTGCGGGGAGACGCGGCCCAGAGCGCGGAGCGATCGGTGCCCAGCACGCAGCGAGAGGAAAGGAGGTTCCAAAATCCGACTGGCAAAACAAGAGAGTGGGGCATTCCTGCATTGATTTCATTGGCAAGAAAACTAATCAGACTTAGTTTAAAAATGTAAAATWAAAAAAAAAAGCTGGGGCACTTTTTTCCTCCCCTTCCGTACAGTTTTCAGTGCTAAACAGTCACTGCTTCGCTCCTCCTCYGCAGCCCGCTTGCTGCGGCCGCTGCGGAAGCCCCTTCCCGCTGCCGCGGCTCCGCAGGCCGCGCCAGGCCCTGGTGCCGCGGGACGTTGCAGGACTGCATTGGCAGCCCTCGTCCTCGCTGCTCCGGCATCCCCGGCATCGCCTGCACCACGAGCACCGCTGAGTCCTGTCTGAATCCCGTCTGCACGGGGGCTGGATCCCRGCTACGCGGGCTGCAGATCCTGTCTGCAGCAGCGCCGGATCCATCGTGCCAGATCCCGGCCCCCCTGGAGCGCGGAGAGATGGAGCGTGGAGGTGCTGGAGCTGCGAGGGGGAAGGATGGAGGCGGGAAGAGAGGAAGTGTTGCCAAGGCAACTGCCAAGTGCGGGAATGGCAGAGCCAGGAAGGAGCGGGAAGGAGCCGCTGCGCCCGGGGTCCCGGCCGGCGCTCGGGAGCCAGGAGCGGGTTGATCCCGGTGCGGAGCCGGGGCCTCGCAGCACGAGGCCGGCACGGGGCACCGCCGCCCGCAGCCCCGGCCCCTCCGCGCTCCCTCCCGGCCACCGCGGAGCCGGCGGGCGGCCGAGCGCCAGGGCAGACCCCCAGGGCAGACCCCCGCGCGCCCCTTCCCGGGGACGCCGGCGCCGCGGCTCCCCGTGCAGAACACCAAGCGGCAGTTGGGGACCGAGAGGCACACGCTGTTCGGTGACACATAGCGGCGGCATTTCTATTTTCAGACCTTAACACAACTTATTAGAGGCAGAGCCTAATGAACGCACCGCGCCGCGGAGCTGCCGGCGGAGCTGACCCAGATTCCGCCCAGCCCCAGATGCTCCCGCCCGCAGGAAGGTTTAAACTTCCTCCTGCTGCAGATCCAGAGCAGAGGCGGCCGCAGAGCAGGGCCGAGCAGGGGCTCCTCTCGGCTCCTGGACCCTCAACATGAGGTCTTGGGGCTTCGTTTCTCAAGATGGAAAAGGAAGCTTTAACCCACCCCATCCCAGTGGAACAGACAGCGCCGGGACTCGGAGGAGCCTTCGCTCCGGTCCKTCCTTGGGTCACTACGGCAACGCCTCCGGGATGCCAGGAAAGCGCTAGATCTCCTAAAATTATTTCTAGGCATGGCGCGGCTGCTCAGCAGCGACGCAGGGTGCTGCAAGCGCAACGAGCTGCAGCGGGGGCTAGACAAGGAGCAGAACGGGTAGCCCGAGCTGCGAGCCCCGCTGCAGACTGTGCTGCAAGCCACGCTGCAAACCGTGCCGCAAACCGTGCCGCAAACCGTGCCGCAAGCGGAACCACAGGCCGTGCCGCAGGCCGTGCTGCGGGCTGTTCCTCGAGCCCCGGCCTGGGCGGCGGTGCCGGCCCGCGACGCGGAGCGGGAGGACGGGGCAGCCCCGCGGGCTGCAGCAGGTTCTGGGCGCCGTGGGCGGCTCGTGGGCCGCAGCGGGAGCAGCGGCAGCTCGGGCCGGGCTCAGGGCTGCCCCAGCAGCAGCCGGGCGCTCCGCAGGCGGGCACCTCCGCTCCGCGGGGCGCCGGGAGCCCGCGCAGGGGCCGCGTCCCGAGCGCTGCCCCCGGCCCTCCCCGCCTCCCTGCTCCAAACGCTCCTGGACTATTTTTACCCAGCGGTTGCCATGGGAACGCCAGAGCCGCTCGCGGTGATGCAGCCGCTTTCGGAAGCTGCATCAGCCGCCGCCGCCGCCCACCCCGCGGAGCGCCGCCGCAGCGGGGGCCGGCGCGGGGCGCCCGGCCGGGGCAGAGCCGCCGCAGCCCCCGGGCTCCACAGGTGCAACGAGGGGCCGGCCCCGCCGGTGCGGCCCGTGGAGGCAGGTCCGTGTCCCACGGGAGCGGGGCCCGGAGCACGCAGCCCTGGGGCACGTGAGCGCAGCGCGTTTATAAAAAGATGCCGTGCAGGGAGGAGGTGGCAGAAATAGCTGCACGGAGCCGTCTCCGTGCGCACGAGGTGAGCGGCTGCTCGGCGAAGCACCCGAAATAGAGCCCGCAGCGGCTGCACCGCCGGGGCCGGGCGCTGCTCCCGGGGGAGCTCGCGTCCCGCCGCGATCCCCRCGCACGGAGCTGAGGCTGCACCCGGCCCCGCTCGCCGTGCGGGGAGCCCGGCCTGACGGAGCAGAGCGGAGCAGGGCAGCGCTGCCCAGGCACCCGCTCCCGCCCGCCGGACCCTCGCGGGCGGTGGGTGCGGCGGCACCGGCAGCCCTGGGCTCTCACCCTGCCTCCTTTCCCTGCCTTCTCTTTGCGTCCTGTTTCACTGATCCCCCACCACCCTAGACCAGCCTTCTGCAGGACACCCTGCGAGTGGAGGGTGTCACCTGGGCACAAGGACCCAAAGCCCCYGTCCCCACCCGGTGCCGCCCGGCTGGGCTGCAGGCACAGGGCGATGCCGGGAGCCGGAGCCGCCTTCCCYCGCAGCCGCCCTCATCATTGCCGCRGCGTCCTGGGGMCGGGGGGATGCTCGAKCCGGGGACCAGGAGGYGCCCATCGCATGCCCAGGAGCGGCTCTGAGCCTGCGCAGAGCAGCCTTGGAAGCCCTTGAACCTACAGGAGCGAGAGGAGAGCGGAGCACAGGCACCCCCGCATCGCCCGCACCCAGCAAAGAGCTGCCACCAAGCCCCCCTTTAACCCCAACGTCCCGTTCGGGGCACGTCTCCCCCCATGCTCCCATCCAAGCCCACGGAGCAGCACTGGGTGCCCAAGGCCAACATCAGGCTCTCGGGCCAAGGCACAGAACGGGTCCAGGGTGGCACGGGAGGGCACGTGGCTGTCCCCCCCACCCAGCACTCCTGTTATTCCATAAGGAGCAAAGCRCGGCCCGAGGAGCAGTGCAGACATTACTCAGCAAACTGTTCGGAATAAGCAATAGCTCTGGAAAAAAAAAAAAAAAGTGCCTGGATAACGTGTGAGCAGGAAAGGGGGCAGGACACAGTGCAGATAATCAGCGCCATGAATTATTCAAGAGCGCAGGAAGCAGGAGGCAAGTGCAGGGGAGCTCCGGGCCCCTCCGTGCACCTGAGGGCCCTGGACAAGGCCCAGCACCGCGGGTCCCCATGCACGGGGACAGGTCCTGCCGCGCCGCGCGGCCGCCCACACGGCCCGGGGGCTGCTTTCCGCCCGTGCTGGGTTAGTGCAGAGCCCTGGCAAAGTCACTGCCGTCTTCCTGGCTGCCTCCGGCCTCGCAGCGGGGTCAGGGGCGCGAGAGCGCAGAGCGGCTCCCTGGGCATCTCGGCCGCAAGGTGCCGGGCGCTTGTGCGATCCCCCGTTACCAGAGCGCGCTAGCGAGCCACCAGGGACGAGGCTGCGCGGCCRGAGCAGCAGCTCCACGGCCGCAAAGGAGCCGGAGCGCGAGCAGAGCCCCCCGCGGCCGAGGGCAGCGGGCTGGGCCCCCGCTCACCCCCCGGCACCTCTATCCTTTTCCTCCCGCTTGGTGCCTCTGCAATTGCCCCTCAGCCTCCCCGGAGCACCAGGTCCCCGGGGGCACCCGGGTTTCCGTCCTCAGCCGGCGCCAGAGCTGCTCCTGGGGGGCAGCGATGCCCCCTCCGACCGGACACCGCGAGCGGGGGCAGCGGGACCCTCATGCCCTGGGACGAGGGGGCCTGGTCCCCTCCTGCCAAGGCAGCTGCTGCCCTTCTCTCTGTCCTATGCGCAGAATGTTTCCACAAACACAGATGAATAAATGGGCAACCACACGCATTTGCAGGGCCGACATGCCCGGCTCAGCCCGGTGCTGCCGCCTCTGCTTTGGCCAAGTTAACCAGGAAGCTGCCGTGAGGTCTCTCTAAGCGCGCGCTAACACGGGACCTACTGCCCCTTTTGCCRGTTCCGATTATCATCTTTTACCAAAGGAGGTTGCAATCTGAGATTATATTTGAGCAAACGCAGGAGAAATTTCCCCTGTTATTAATGTAACGTAAGGCAGGGTGCCGGATGCCACCGTCACGTCTGCGGGGTCGGGCTGGATCACAGAGCCAGGTGCTGCGTTTTGGGGCATTTCCCCACCCTGTGGCCTTTACCCGCCTGTGCCGGGAGGACTCCRCAAGCCGGTGCCCTCGGCAGCCGGGGATCCAATGGGGCCGGAGCCCGTGGGGGAGCGGTTCCTCACCGGGGTGCAGGGTCCTGGGGTGCCCTGCGGTGCCAGCAGCCAGTCCTGGCTCAGCATCTTCCTGCAGACATCAAGGGAACTCCCTGCCACAGGCAGCAATTCCCGAGGGACACCAGGCGCCCTGGGGCTCCTGGGCGGGGAACGACTGAGAAAAGGCTCCCAAGGCTGGTCCCAACCACACAGGTTCCCTCTTCCAGGCAGCAGGGCCCAGAAGGGTTTCAAGGAGCCTTTGCTGGCCCCTGGGCGCAGAGCTGCACCTGGTGCCCACGCACGGGGCTGGCAGAGCCCTGCTSGCGGGCTGCACACGTGCGCACGCCTGCGTGCAGGAGAGCCAGCACGTCCCGCACGCAGCCACGCCGAGCACACCGAGCACGGCTGTCCTGCACGCACACACGTGGGCACCCCGGCACACACACGTGCACATGTGGGCATAGACACACGGGTGCACAGCACAGCCCACACACATGCACACGGGCACACGGCACTCCATCGCATGTGAACACACATGCAAGCACAGATGCAATCCCTGCCGCACAGGGTGCCACGCACTGGCGCACACACAACCCCTGCACACGCATGCACACAGAGAGCCCGCACAGACACACACACGTGCCCACGCCGCTGCCCCCGCGCAGGACCCCCCGTGCTCGCACAGCCCCCCGGACACGGGCGCGCGGCAGCCCGGCGCACCCCCCCGCGCGTGGGCA
>PTEX01000325.1:465174-475553 GCA_003342815.1 Eudromia elegans
GCGCCCGGCCCGCGCGCCACCTGCACGCCCCCCGCGACGCTCTCGATGCTCCGGAACTGGCTGACGATGAAGGCCAGCAGGTAGGTGGACATCTTGGGCGTGGTGGCGAACTCGGTGACGTTCCAGCTCTCGCCGTCCAGCTGCAGCATGCGGGTGCCTGCGGTGGGGAGCAGGGAGGGGAGGTCGCCCGCTGGCCCCACCGCCCCCGCCGCCCCACCGCCCCTGCCAGCCCCACCGCCCCGCGGCCCCGCTCACTAGTGGCCGGCATGTTGGAGATGGCGAGGTGGTCGCTGGGGTGGATGATGGTCACCGTGAAGTTGGCTTTCATGGCCGGCTCGTCGAAGCAGGGGAAGGCTTTGCGCGCGTCCGCCGCCTGCATCTGCGTCGTGGCCACGACCCTGCGAGCGAGCGCAGCCCCTCGCTCCGGGCCCGGCGYGCTCGCAGCGTCCCGGCCCCCAGCGCACCGCGCCCGCCCAGCCCCAGCCCCACTCTGCCTTCCTACTTGGTCTCCGTGCCGTCCACGTATTCGCTGCGGTAGAAGCCAGCCAGGTCGTCGGCCAGCTCCCCCGTGAAGCTGCTCACGAGCCTGTAGCGCTGGCCCCGCTGCAGCTGGGCTGCGAGCTGCACCACCAGGTACTGCGTGGGGGCCTCCAGCCACGTGCGCGTGATGGCCGGGGCGCCGGAGCCGCCCAGCGCCTGCAGCGACGCGTGGAAGCCGCCCTGCAGGGTGTAGTTGAGCTTCTTGCTGTGGATGAGGATGATGTCGGTGGGCTCCTCGCAGACGAAGGTCACGGTGCTGTTGCCGGTGAAGATGTACATCTGCTCCTGGTTGGGCTTCAGGAAGGGCCTCAGCGTCACCTCGTAGCTCTCRGGCTTCAGCGTCGTGGGCAGCCGCCAGCGGTTCCAGATGTTGTTGGGGGCGGCCGTGGTGGTGGGGGCGGCCGTGGTGGCGGGGGCGGCCGGCGCCGCGGACCTGCTCTTCTCCTGCGCGTAGACCACCGAGAGCGCGATGATGGTGGCCACGGCGCCCAGCCCCAGCACGATGGCCACGGCGCCCACGCTCTTGCTGATGAAGAAGCCGGCGGCCATGGCGGGGCTGCGGGACGGCGCTGGCGAGGACGCTCTGCCCGCCCGGCACGGCTTTTAGCCGCTCGCCGCCCGGGGTTTATTAGCGCGGGTTAATGGGTGAAGGATTAAACGGCCGTGCAGCCGGGGGGGCACCCGGTGCCGCGCTCCCGCTTCCCGCCGYGCCGGGCCCGCGCGCCGAGCGCGCTCCTGCGGCCAGGGGCGCCGCCGGAGCAGGTGGCCGGTCCCCACCGGGTGATGCCTGCGAAGGGGAACACGGAGCGGGTGTCACCGCCGGGCCATGGGAGACCCAGGAGCCGGCCCCGGCAGATGAGCGGGGGTCCCGGGGATGAGACGGCCCTGCCCGCAGCGCCCAAAGTCCACGCTGGCGTTATTTGGTTTATATTGTACCACCGGGGTCCAAACTCCAAGAGCTGCCGCCGGGCGGGAGATAGTGCGTTCCCGGAGCGGCCCCGGACCCCGGCGCGTGGGCAGCGCTCGCCCCATGCCAGGAGTGCCGCACGCACCGGCTCCAGCGCCGTGGAGCTCCCGGCCGGAGCGGGAAGTAGAGGGAGGCCGGGGGAAGCGCCACACATCCTGCCCGGGAACAGGACGAGCCTTTCCCAAGGTCGGGCATCTCCGGTGCCGAGATCAGCACGGAGCCGCTGCTGTGCTGGGATGGCACCAGGACGGCCCCGGGACATGGGCCATGAGCATGCAGGGGTCCTGGGAGCCCCCRCCCTGCGGCACCCACGAGCTCACACGGACATGCACAGACAGGCACACATGCTCACATGCATGCCAACACACATGCACACACATGTACGCACACACACAGTGTGCACACACGCACCCCGCAGCTCCCCAGGAGCGCACAGGCTCCGTGTCCCCCCGCATGCCGCAGCCGAGTGTCCTGCCCACCGCTGTGTCCCCGCAGCCCCGCAGTGCCAGCGCCACCAGGGCACGGGCACACCCCATGCGCCCCGTGCGCCACGTCCGCGCTGCCGGTGCCGCCTCCGTCCCGAGCGGCGCGCGGGCCGGGCGGCCCTGCTCACCTTGGTGCGCTCAGCCCCGGGGCGCAGCGGGACCCCCGGCTCCGGCCGGCCCCATCCCTGCCCGGGCACCCTGCCCGCGTCCCGCCTGTGTCCGGCTCCCCCGCGGCGCCGCTCTGCGAGCGGGGCCAGCGGCAGGAAACTTTCCTCCTCGCTGTGCTGAGGGGAAGTAACCTGAACCGCTGCTCGTCCCACCACCTTAACCCCGTGGCTGCTGGCCGGCCGCACTGCCCAGCGTGAGCAGCCCGGCCCGCGTGGGGGCCCCAGCTGCGTCCCGGGTCCCGCGCGCCCGAGGGGCCGGGACAGGATCCCTGCACACKGGGCCAGCGCCTCTGGCGCCATGGGGCCCCCGGAGCGGTGTCGTGTGCTGGGATGCACCCCAGCCTCACATTGGGAAGGCGTCAGGCTGGGAGTGACACCCTGCTCCGCGAAGGGCCCGGCCCTGCCCGAGGAGTCCCCTCCCCTGGCGCGGCACCAGCTCCGCATCCCGGGACCAGGGGACGGGGCCACCCAGCAGCACCCGGGCCGGCTGCCTGGGGCCGCGGACGGCGCTCGCGTTGCCCAARGAGCGCCCAGAGGCCGGGCCCGGCCTCGCACCTGACCCGCTGCAGCGGCGCCGCAGGTGCCCGCAGCGCTGCCCTCGCTGTGCGCGGCATGGCCGGCACGGCCAGCACGGCAGCCGGGGCAGGTGCCGGGAGCGCGGGGTCTGTGCGCAGCCCCGAGCGGCAGCAGCGGCGCCCCCAGCCCAGCAGGCACCCGGGGGGCTCGGTGCCCGGGAGCCGCGCGTGGCCCCGGCCAGCTGGGGAAGGGTTAAGCCAGAGGAGGGGGCAGCGGCCGGCAGGAGACGGCAGGAAAATTCCTTCCAAGCAGAGTCACCCTTTCCCTGCCGGGGGAAGCGGGGGCTGCGCCCGCGGGAGCGCAGCCGGGCTGGCGGCGACGGAAACGGGAGCAGGAACCAGCGGCCACAAACCGCAGCTCACAGGGGTTTATTGGCACTCGGGCCCTTCTCCGCGCGTCTCCCGCTGCCCGCGCACACGTTCCAGGGACACGGCGGGACACCCTCCGCAGGGGCAGCCGCTCCGCCCTGCAGCTCGGGCCCCACTCAGCTGAAGCTGCAGGTTCCGCTTCGTCCACCTGCAGCACCCGGCCCCCAGCCACAGCCCCCACGTCACGGCCGAGGGCCMTACCAGCCAGCAGGAGCAGTGGGGACACGGGACCTGGGGTGGGGGCACAGGCTCCCTCCCGGGATGGAGGGATGGACAGAGGGACGGATGGACTTTTAAAACAAAGGACTCCAGGAAGTGCTGGGAGAGACGGGCTGCGCTTTTCCACGGCCGCTGGCGGGGAGGCTCTGGCCACGGGGGAGCAGGGAGCGCRGCCGAGCTCAGGGTCCTAGGGGAGCGGTGCCGTGGGCAGCGCCCACCCCGCCGGGGCGCGTGGCTCTGCCCGCACATGCTGGCAGCRGAGCCACCGCCCCGGGCCGCACGCRACGGAGACACCACGAGGGGCAAAGGGTGCCCGGCGGAGCCAGGCTGCGCCGGGCGTGGAGCTGGGTACGCAGAGCCCGGGGCGCTCACACGAACGGTGACAGGTTGGGCACTCTGATGTTGATGTCCTTGATGTTGATGTTGCGAGGGATCTCCGGCAGGTTGATGCTCTTCACAGCCGAGACAGCGCAAGACAGGGCCGCCGAGAGGCCGCCMTGGCAAGGACGGCAGAGGGGACACGGTCAGCGCCTCGCGAGCTCCGAGGAGCGCAGAGGGCCCCGCGCAGACGCCCCGGCTTGGCCGAGCGCTTTGCCCAGGCGCAGGCTATGCCCGGGGCAGCCGGGAGCGCAGGGCACCTCCGGAGCAGGGACACCCAGGGAAGGGATCCACCGGGAGCGGGGCCGCGCCAGGCGCCGCGCGGAGGGCGGCCGCGCCGCTCACCTCGGCCTTTTCCAGCTTGCTCTGCGCCTCCGCCTGCGCCACCACCTCCGTCACGTTGGTCTCCAGCACCATGCCGCCCATGACGAGCTCCTGCAGGATGTAGTGAACCTGTGGGGCAAGGCAGGGCTGAGCCCAGGCCGCAGGACCCCCCAGGGCTGTGCCCATGTTTGAGCCGTCCCCACTGCAGGAAACCACTCGAGGCCACGGGCGCAGCTCATGCCCACGAGCAGCTTCCTGCCCGGAAAGCAGCAGCCTCAAAACACTGGGACACTGTGGAGCAGCAGCCACCCAAGGCCCCCCCGATGCCACCAGACAGGACACTTCTTCCCCAAAACAAGTTTCTTCTGTTTGTAAAGCCAGAGTGGAAGCAAAGAGCCTGATTTTGTTACTTCTTTGGATGGCTGGGCCTATCACACATCAGAAAGGACACGACCAATGAGTCTCCATCCTGCTCCGGGGCGTGAGCGGGACACAGAGCGGTGCCCGAGGAGCGTCCCGCTTGCGCCAGCAGCCCTGGGAAGAGCAGGGACCTGGGAAGAGCTGGGAGCCGCTAGGCAAGGCCTGTCCCGGCGGAGGAGGGGAGCGGGAGCGGCGGCCGCGACGCTCCTCCAGCTGCACATCCAGCACAGCACTGTTTCCTCGCTAAGTCAGCGGTTTCCAACAGCAACCCAGCACAGATAACGAATTTATGGGTCTCTGCTTACATCCATGAAATAGGCTATTGCTGCAAGATGGTTAAGTTATTATGTTGTTTTATGGTTTCATGAGGGTTGATTGCACTTGCAAATATGGTGAGACAAATACTTGCAGGGTAATGCTGTGAAAATAAAGCGAGCTAGAGAACCTGCCAGAAGGGCAAGGGCAACCAGGCCCGGCGCCTGCCTGCAGCCGAGCCCGGGGCGCCGCGGAGGCTCCTGSCGCCCCGGCCGCCCGTCCCGGGCCCGCGTGCTGCCCCAGTGCCGCGGCCGGGGCGCCTCGCCCGCAGCACCCCGCTGGCAGCTCCGGCAAGGAGAGCATCTGGCCTGCAGGAAGCATTGTTCCTTCAAGATCTGGTTCCTGGCCAACCTGGAGCAAGCCCAACAGGGCAGAAATCCCAAGGAAGCTTTGTTTTCAGGAATAYAGCGCTTCCGGAGCAGATCGTGTCCGCTCCGGGACCTCGCAGCTGCTTTGTGAAACTCACGTTCTCATCCAAGGCACGAAGCACGAGCAGGGTCYGTGCAAGGGGACCGCGCCACCACGCAGGCTGCTCGGAGCCTCGCCACAACCCGCACAGCRAGGAGCATCCCTGCAGCCCTAGGGGTCCTGCTTCCAAAGGCGACACCGTAAGAGCCGGGTTGTCACCGGCGAGCCGGGCAGCCCCGAGCAGCTGCTGCAGTAGGAACAGGGCACGGGGCGCGCGGGAGCTCTCGGGGCCCACGGGCTCCAGGCAGGCAGGGTGTCACAGCACGGCACGTGGCCACCAACACGGCCACCCGCCGCTCTCAGCACCCCCAGCGCAGGCTCTGGYGCTCAGCAGGAACACGTGGGAAACGAGAAGGCTGAAAATAGGGAAATGAAGCAAGTCCAGAGCAGAGGGCCAACTCACAGGGCTGGAGCCTGAAGTCAAGGGTGGGAAACGGGCAGCACGGAGCAGAAACAAACAAACCCGGGCACTACGAGAGCCTGGGCGCGCCGAGCCGAGCCTCCCCTGTGAGAAATTCTCCCTGACTTCTGTATCCTTTGAATCCTTATCTGGGCAGGAGAGTTGAGAGGAAGGACAGCTCACGAGCAAAAGGAATAGCCTCTTCTGCCTGCGGAGTCCTGCAGAGCTGCCAGCTCTTGGTCACTCCACGGACGGAGCGAGCGCCAGCGCGTCCTCCCCCAGATGCTGCCCCGGAACATTTGGGCTGGGGCCATCGCTCCGCCTCACGTCCCCCACACCAGCAGCCTCCTTCCTCTCCCTCTTTTGGTTTGCTTTGATAACAGTGTTTTTTGCTGACGAGACAATCAACCTCGTAGCCCTTCTGCAAGTTTACAGCAAGCAAGCTATGAAGTCAAAATCTTACCCAGCTGCAGCACATTTAGCTGCTCTGCAGCATCTTCTAAGAATATCTGCTAACCCTCTGCCAGAGAATTTACACATAAGAACCACCATAGAAGGGAACACTCCACACTGTCTTCGCTGACATTTTTGTTGGTGTGCTTTGTCTTCAGCAAAGCAGGAAAAACCCTTATCAGCAGCAGCACAAGTCCAGTACACGTCACCTAACTGTCTCTCCCGTCCCTAAGAATAATTTCTGCTATCATTGGCTCCATCTAGATGATCAAAGAGAACATTCCCACACAGAAACTCTGACCAGCTGAAGAGGAAGCACTAAAGGCTGTGGCTCACATGAAAGTTTATCAAACACTCTGTACTCCAAACAGCCCCATTGTTTCTTCCTTGTTTTCTGCAGCTCTAATGAAATGTTAGCACGACTCGAAACAGTGTCCCCCAGGGCAGAAAGAAGAGCTAAAACACCTATATACGAAGCCAGACTCTTGTTCTGTTCCATCAGCGCTGCCACGGAGCAAAGCGTGGAGAGTGAAGCCTCTGCCAGGATSCCATGAACTCGTGCCTGCCCAGCACGTCATGGCGGGTACCAGAACAGACCTATCAGCCCAACCCGACTGCTTCGCTGCCGCAGGGATCCCGGCCCACAGCAGCCCCGGTGCAGCGGGGAACGGGGCAAGGGCTTGGAACCTAAAGCCACCTTCCCTGCGGAGGACTCAAGCACAGCCAAGCAACTCGGATCACTTGCAGGGGCAGGTCACACAGAAGGCGTTCCCCTAGCTGTAATTTACATCTCCGTCAGGTAAATGATCCCTAACTTCACAGCAGGCTCTCCTGAAAGGCTCGAGGGCTTCTAGACTATGGGCCAGAGGAGGCAGAGCTTGGGAACCCACCTTGTCCATGTGAAAGATGAGATCCAGCTCACAGACGTTCTCAAAGCACTTGTCCAGTGTCTCCACAAACACCTGGGCAKGAGGAGAGGGAGGTCAGGACAGACAGTGACAGCGAGACGAGTCCTGTGCACAACACGAGTGCCCACGCAGCTAGGAAGCTGCAGCCCTGCACGGAAACTATCGGATCACCCACTGCATCCCAGGCTTTTACCCTGAACGGGAAYAAATCCCTCTTGATAAAAACATCTGCTTTCAATGCTAATAAAGCACTCGTCCCCAGCAGCACCCTGGGGTGCTGTGGAGGGGCTGCGAGCAGCACCAGGAGGCCGCTCCCCACGGCGGCACTGCCTGGCACGGCYGGGAGGACCCGGTGCAGCCGGCACCGCCTGGCACGKCCGRGAGGACCCGGTGCACCAAGCGCGGCCCCACAGGTGTCCCCTGCTCCGGTCCCAGCAGAGATCCTGCCTGGGCAGGGGCCATGCGGCTGGACGAGGCGCCGCTGCCGGCGATGGCCCGGGCTGCTCCCACGGAGGGGCCCGCGGCTCCCACACGGCTGCTATTGTTCTCCCTGTTCCCGGTACCGCTGGGCAAGCGGCCTCGCCAGCTTCAAGGATGTGGTTTGAGCCTGAGTCCAAAGGCGCTGTCACGGGGCAGAGCGGGCCGRGACGCAGCGCTCTGCTGTGCCAGGGAAAAAAGCAGGTGCCAACGGCTGCCAAACCGCCGTGCCGGGCCTGATCAGGACAATGGCCACGCAGCGTGTCCTGCCGCGGGCCGGGCTCGCGGTCACCCCGAACGGCTCGAGGGCGGCRGGGCCGTGGGAACGCAGCGGGTGAYGGGGCGGCGCTGTCCCCGCGGCGGGCAGGGCAGCGGGAGGCGCCGCAGCGGGACCCGCCACAGGACGGGCGCCGGACGCCCTGCGGTGGGAACGCCGCACACAGACCCAGCCAGGGGAACCTCCCTTCTGCCGGGGATCCCYGAACGACCGAGGGCAGGCGACGCGCGGCCCCGCCGCGGTGCTGCTCTCCTGAGGCTGCAGGCGTGCCGCGGGAGCCCCCTGCAACGGGCTGCACTCGCTGCCCCGCTGCCGAGGGTGCCCACGGAGCAGGGATGAAAGGGCACCTGCTGCAATAACGGAGGGACTGCTCCACATGGGAATGTGCTCTAAAACTCAAAGGAACTAAAGGCACGATTCCAACATGAACTAAAGCACATTGTATCAATCTGTGGACGTTCTCGCATATGCCTTTGACTTGATTTAGGTAGGCCCCCTTCAAAAGGCCACCTAGTGACTGAACATTTAATCATTTACAGCAATTATTCAGATGTCCCCAGCGCCTCCYCGCAGACAAGTCCTGGGCCGTGTATCCGCTGCCTCGCGCCCTGCAGCCCCTCCCGGCCTGAGCTCAGCTAGGGCAGCTTCCCGGTGCCCCCGGGAGCTGGGGACAGACGCGCTCGCTCAGCCGGGCTCCCTCCGCGCGCACCGGCGGCAGCGCCGGAGGAGGCTGAGGTGGGACACGCAGGAGGAGGGGACGGCCGCGCTCCCTACACCCACCTGGATGAGGTCCAGGATGCCCAGCTCGCTCTTGGAGRAGTCCACGCAGAACACGAAGTGGAGCGTGGCGCAGTGCCGGCACACGAGCTTGCAGCCRGGGCCGCCGAGGAGGCTGCGGGCGCGAGCCGCACTGCGGCGGGGCGGCGCCCGCTACCTGCCGCCCTGCAGGAGGCTGCGGMTGCGGCCGTCGCGCCGCTGCGGCAGGCGGAAGGTGTCACGGAGGATCCGCTGCTGCTCCTCGGGCTGCGGGGCGGCACGGCGCCGCGGGGCTGCTGCGGCTCCCGCGCCCCAGGCCAGCCCCAGCGGCCTCCGCATGCACCTGCCCCCCAGCCCAACCCCGGCCCGGTCCAGACCCACCCCCAGCATCACCCCGGCCCGGTTCTGCCCCCGCACAGAGCCAGCCCGGCCCAGTTCAGGACCCGCCACCCCCCGCAGCCCGGTTCAGACCCCTCGGCCCGGCCCGCTTCCCTGCCCAAGCCCAGCACTATCCCGGCTAAAGTCCCCACCTGGCCCAGGGTGCCCCTCCATCCCATCCCATCCCATCCCATCCCATCCCACCCCACCCCAGCCCAGCCCAGCCCAGCCCAGCCCGGCCTGGCCCGCTCCCGCCGGTGCCGGTACCAGGCGCTGGTAGAAGCGGACGAGCCGCGGTTTGCCGTGGTTATTGAACACCAGGATGGCGCTGACCATGACGGCGGCAGGGCCGGGCCCGGGGCACGGAGCGGAACCGGAGCCGGGCCGGAAGACGAACCGGCTGCCGCAGCCGCCCCCAGGGCGGAAGCCCCTCGCCTGCCCCGGAAAGGTGGTCTCGGGGCAGTGCCGCGGGCCCGCGCAGCCCCGCTCCCGGTTCCGGTTCCGGTTCGGCCCTGCGCACCGGACCCTCGCCCTCCCTGGCCTGTCGCGACGGCGCCCGACAGACCGCACGGCGACTGCGCCCGCCCGCGCCGCCAGGGGGCGCGCGGCCCGGGGCGACGGCGGCCACGCGAGGCCACGCGGGGGCGGGGCTCCCGGAGGACACGCCCCTTAAAGGGCCTGCGCCGGCTTGCTGCGCCGAGGACCGGCGGGGTCAGAGGTCAGGATGTGACCAGGGACTTCACGGGGGGGTTGGACATGGGGACAGGGCCGTGAGAATGGGGCCATGGGGACAGGGCCACGGGGACGGGGACATGGGGACGGGGACATGGGGACGGGGCCACGGAGCTGGGACAGGGACAGGGCTGTGGGGACGGGGACATGGGGACAGGGACATGGGGATGGGACAATGGGGCTGGGAATGGGGCCACGGAGCTGGGGACAGGGCCACGGGGACAGGACTGTGGGGATGGGGACACAGAGCTGGGGAGGGGTCCRTGTTGCCCGGGACGGGACCCGCAGAGCCCCCAGCGGCTGCCGCCCTCCTGCTGCGCGGCCCCTGCGGCCCCTGYGGCCCCGTCCCCAGCTCTGCATCCCCGGAACTGCGGCCCCGTCCCTGGACCGCGGCCCCGTCCCTGGATCCGCGTCCCCGTCCCTGGATCCGTGTCCCTGTTCCCAGCTCTGCAGTCCCCGCCCCAGGTCCTGCTCCATCTCCCCACTGGCTCCCGCTCTGCCGCCCCATGGACGGGGACAGCAGTGACGCCTGCTGCTCCCTCCGGGCTCCGGAACAGGCTGGGAACGTCCCCTGGGCCCGTCCCTTGGGACAGGAACCGGGAGGATCCCTCTGGCCAGGCCCTCTGGCCCGTCCCTTGGGCCCCGTCCCTCGGGSACTGTCCGCTGGCCCATCCCCGGGCGCCGTCCCCCGGGCCGGTCCCTCGGGGAGCGCCGGCCGGCAGCGCCGCTCGCTGCCGTGCCCCGGGTGGCGCTGCCCGCGCGGCCGCGGGC
>PTEX01000325.1:482385-495401 GCA_003342815.1 Eudromia elegans
AGGCTGAGGAAGATTTTTTTTTTTTTTTTTTTTTTGTTGGAGGACCCTGTGTGCACACGGGGTGCTTCACATGCGGTTGTGGAGCTCAGATGAATAAAAGCAGAAGAGCACATTAGAGACACTTCTTGCTGGATTCTCTAGCATGTCTAAATGCAGTTAGAACCAGAAATCACCTTAGCAGCAACTGGAGTGGATGTAGGCTGCTTGTGTCCTGGCAGGTAAGAGCAGGGGGCTGCCGGCCGCGGTGCCCGTGCCCAGCGCTCGGGTGCCCCGGGCCCCGCTCGCCGCGGGGCCGCGCTGCTTGGCCGGCCCTCGCTCGGCGCCCGGAGCTCGGCACCCTGCGCGCTGCGCTGGGGGAGGCCGTTCATCCGCCCCGCTCGTCGGCAGCACCTTGTGCCCCAGCTCGTGGCTTCCCTCCCTGTCCCCCAGTCACCCCATTCTTTGTGGCTGTGGCCTCTCCCATCTTCCCGTTGCGGTGCCGCTGGAGATCTCCTGCAGTACAGGTACCTGCGAGCTGCTGCTGCTGCTGCGGCTTCAAAYGCAGCATTTCTGAGGTCTCCTCCACACAGCTCCCCGCTTCCCCTCACTGCCAGTTTTGTGTTTGGGAAGCAATTCCAGAGCAATTTCCAGCAGCTTGGAAAGCCGTCTGGGAGACGGCACAGGGCAGCCTGCAGGCTGTGAGAGGAAGGGCTTCAGCCCCTTTCTCCTTCTCCCAAATCCGTAGGGATGCCCATGGCCACCGTTGAACCACCCCATCCGAAGCGGCCCGGAGCTCTTACACTGTCCACGTGCGACCTGGCCCAACTGCTTCGTCAGGCCAGTGCAGAGCTGCGCCCCCATCAGCGGCCTCGTGTTGCGCTTACCTGCCCCACGCGCCACCGAGGGTTACCGTAACCTCCCCAGCAACGTAAACGTGCATTTRTTTCCAAACCGCCGCCCTGCAAAAGGATCTGGAGCATTCTCTGTGCTCACAGCTCCCCCCCTAATGTGGTATTTGCAGCAAAGAGTCAGTTTTGCTCCCGAAGTGCTGCGGCAAGTCCAGTGGCAGCGGTGAGAGCAGTCGGAGATGGACTTTCCCGGAGGGCTGGACCCGCTCCTTGCGGAGKGGGAGCAGATCAGGCTGCTCCCTCACTCCTGCGAGCTGTTTCAAAGAAAACCTCTGCTTTCCTCCTTCCTTTCATCTGYGTGACAGGGAAATGCACTTGATGTGTTTGTTATTCACCATTTCCTACCCACGTGACTGTGTCACCTGTGACTTCCACAGGAGAAGATCCCACGTATTTCAGGTGACCCGCGGAGACGTTGAGCTCGGAGGGGCCGGGTCCCTGCTCTGCTGTAGCYGCTTCGCCCCTTAAAGGGTTATTTTAAGGGCATCCTCTTCCTGTAGGACGTTCTGCCCGCGGGGCTTGTGCCACGCTCGGGGATGGCGCGGCGGGCGCTGCGTGGTGGGAGGCAGCGCTCGGAGCCGGAGCCGGAGGGAGGTGCGGGGTGGTGCCGGGCCTGGCGGTGACGTCCCCCGGGACGGCAGCGGGCTGGGCTGGGCAGTGCAACGCGCTCGCTCCGGGTGTGCGCAGCCGYGGGTTGCAGAAGCGCGTACAGGTTTGCGGGTGACAGATCAGCCAGCTGAGTGTTAGTTAACGCGCTCCCGTTAAAACCTGGGTGTGCTTCTCGGGTTCCTCGAGGCCCCGGCAGGGCTGAGCGCGGGTGCAGCAGGACGCGTGGGGCCGGACAGCCCCGTTCCCCTGGGCACGGGGTCCCGCTGGCTTCRTTGCCCGTCGGCTCCTCTGCGTCCGCCATTTCTTGGGCCGGGTCCAGACCAGGGGCTGTTGAGCTGGACTCTGTCCTTGCGCCTGGGAATGTGGTGCCATCCTGGGCCCCAAGGGACCTCAGGGACATGTCCCAGCACAACAGCTTGGTGCCCAGAGCCGGAGCTCTGCCCTTCCCCTTGGACAACAGCGGTGAAAGGGCGGCGGGGCGGCCCTGGCACGCTGGGGTCTGGCTCGCCGGGGGGTCTGCACGCGCTTTGCTCCAGGCGCAGGGCAAGCCTGGTGGGGACAGAGGGCGAAGGGACCGTGGCCAAAGGCAGAGCAAGCTGCGGCGCTGCTCCCTGACCATGGGTAGGGTGTTGYTGCCCTCGTACCCTCGTAAGATCTGCTGCTCTTCCACGTCCATAGGAGACCACGTGAAGARCACTCAAATCAACTGAAAAATGGAAGAAAGTTTTGCGTGACTCTATGGAAGTTGTGCTTAGAGCACTGCCTTGTGTTCAGCCCCAGGGCCAGAGGAGGCCTTTTCTGCCCCGTAACGGCAGCGAGCAGCGCTGACGTGTGCTCGGGCACTGCAGCTTAGAGGGGAGCTCGCCATACGGAACGACTGAGCTTGTCAGAAGAGTCATGTGCAGTCCAAGCTCCCGCCTTCTCCTGGCTCTCAACTGGCCCTTGCAAATCTCCCGCCGCCGCTGAAGGGCCGGGGCGCGGGCAGCGCCGCGGCCGCCGCGAGCGGAGCCTCCCCGAGCGGAGCCTCCCCGCGCCGCCGCTGCCCGTGCGCGGTCCCCTCGCGCTGRCTTTTGTAGCTCCCCGTCTGCGTTTAGCGTGTTTCACGTGTGCAGCTTTTGGCCGTTTTTCTGGTTCACGGCTGCGCAGCCAGATCGCACCTAATGGGGTGTCCGAGACCCTCCTCGTGCATCACTGCTTTTAACCTCCCGCTTTTTTTGCTTTCCTTTGAGGTCCCCCTGGTTGTGGTTTTCTTCTGATACTGAGGTATCAGAAGGAGCAGGGTCATTGCAGGCCTTGTGCCAGACTTTCCTTTTCCAGCTCCAGAATGCGGCATGMTGGATAGCTTCGTGCTCCATGCCTGACCATCGCCACTCCCGCAGCAGCCCCAGGGAGCTGTTGCTTCGCCCCGGATTCCCTTTTCACGGGAGGGCAGGTTGCAGTCTCCTGTGCTGGAGACGTTACGTGTTCCTCCCAGAGCGGCTCCGGTCGGGTTGTTTGGCTCTGCCGCGCTGCCCCGGTGCCTCCCTCGTCRCCGCGCGCTCCCCTTTGGGCTCGTCTGAGCTCGCTCTGTGCCGGCCGGGCGCCGCGGGCGCGCAGGAGGCCGGGGTCCCGGCAGGCTGCGCGCTCCCTGCGGCCGCCCCCAGGGGCTCCCCGCGTGTGGCACGTCGTGGAGCCCCAAACCGCCGCCCCTGCAGCCCCACGCTGCTCACAGCAACCCGGGCCCTCAGCCTTGTGCCCCGCTGCAAAACGCCCGTTACGATTGCTACGGGTGCTTTGGGCCAGGTCTCCAGTGCGGACTGCCTCCCGTGGCTGCGTTTGCTTTTGTGCATTGGTTTTCTTGGAATATCGGTGCTGTTATTCTTTCCTGGGGAGAGCATGGTGATTTTCCATCTGAGAGACATCCTGCATGAGCACGGACGAAGCCTTGTTAGAGAAACCCAGTTTGCAGAATTTCCTTTGCTRCGTTTGCATATCAGCATGTGTGGTTACTGGGAGAAGTGTTTTTAAAAGTAGCTCAGCATTGCTTCTAGGGAGTTCGAAAAGACCAGATTTATTCTCTGCAATGTTGAGAATTAACTCTCCTTTCTCCCTCTTCCCTCTGCCCCCGCTGGAAAAGGAGAGAATGTAGAAAAGAAGAAAGGATTTACATTGTGGCCGTGATTGGCACCGCCTGTGAATGAGAGGTCATTGCATGTGGCTGTTCCTTTTCAAGGGATCTTTTTTTCATGCACACTGTATTCAGCCTAGAAGCATTCTTTCTTTTCAAAGCTGCTCTGTCTGTCTCTCTCTTCCCCCTCCTTTATTTTTCATCCCTTTTCTTTACTTTTGCTGTCTTTTCATTCTGTTTTTCTCCACCCCCTTGGGGCTCCATTTTTTTCTTTCCTCTTTCCTCTATTCAGTTCCTTTTTTCTTTTTGCATCTTTTTTTGAATAGCTCTTCTATTTTCAGAGAGGAAAGGGAGCATGTAGAAGAGAAGTCGTTACAGCAAGGAGGAACTTGAAAGTCTTTCTTTCCCTGTTTATTTCACTTAAAAGCAAAAATTGTTTTCCAAGGAAGCGAGAGGTTTGTATGAGGAGCCTTTGGAAGGGAGCCTGAAGACGGTAGTGCTGCCTGGGTGAGTCCTGGGGTGCTTTTCCTCCCTCCTTCCTTCCAAATACCAAAAATCCCCGCAGCCCATCCCCAGATTGCTTACGAGTTAACCCCTGGGAGCCCTCCCGAGCGGGGCTTTGCTGCCGCGCTCCGTGCCGGGGGCGTCGCGGCCTTTGCGTGGCGCCGGGGGCAGGGGTGTCCCGCCGTGCCCACGCCTGCCTTCGGTGCGCCCGCTCCGGCCGCCATCGGCGGTGCTCCGGTTGCTGCTTGTGCCGCGGGTGACATTTTGGAGCGCGGCGTGACAGGCGGCTCCCGGAGGAGGGTCCCTGGGCCGCGTGTGCGCGGGGCTGCACGGCGCTGGGGCAGGCGCAGGCGGCCCGGGACGGCACCGTGTCCGGCGGGGAGCGGCGGGAAGCCAGGACGGGGCAGGACAGGGATCCGGGCAGGCAGGACAGGGATCCGGGCAGGCAGGACGGGGCTCCAGGAGGGCAGAACGGGGCTCGGGGCAGGACGGAGCTCGGGGCACCGCACCGGGCTGCGAGCCGGGGCCACCCCTGCACACCCCGCACCCCCAGGCACCGCGCGGGCCGGCCCAGCCCGGCTGGGCRGCGGTGGCCGCGGGACGGGATCCTCCTCTGCAGCCGTGCGGGGTTTGCGGGCAGGCRGCGAGCGGGGTGCCAGGCCTGGGTCCGGTCCTCAGGGCTCCCCCGTCCCGGAGCTGCCCCGTCCCGCGGCGGTGCCCCGGGGGGGCCGGGCAGGACCCTCCCTGCGCGTTACCCGGAGCACGGYGCCGGCGCGGGGCGGCTCGGCGCGGGGAGCTGCGCGAGGCCGCAGCGGAGCCGGACGCACATTTGCTTGGGCACCGTCAGCCTCGGCAGCGGTTTCGCAGGGCGGCTCCCAAGGCAGGGCGGTGATGGGGACATTGTGTCTCCTGCGGTGTCCTGGCCACCACCGTGGCCCTCCACCGGGCTGACCATGCCAGAGGACTCTCCTGTTTCCAGTTACTTTAAAGTCAGTCAGAAATTGAGGAAGGACCTAAGAGGGCCTAGGAGAACCACGGGGAGCCGAGCGCGCGTGGGACCGCTGCTGGGGCAGAGCGGGCAGCGAGCAAGGAGCCGAGCGGGCCCGGACACCACGGGCGCTGCCCGCCCGGAGCCGCTTCCCCTTCACACCGCGGGGACCAAGGGCCGTGGTGGCGGCTGTGACAACTTCATCATAACCCGGTGACCGGAGCGCGCGTGGGGCCGCAGCGGGTGCCAGGGCACGAGGAGCCCTTGGGGCTCTGGGCCYGCCGCTGACAAAAACGGGGTTTTAAGTGAGATTCAGGTAATTGTAACACAGAGATAGAGAAGATGTTGGCGGAGATGAAAAGCGAGAGGGAAAGCAAGCGAGCAAGGACAGCGGTTTGGAGAACAGAGGCAGACGAGGAGGGAGATGAAAGAGAAAGGAGGGAGATAAGAGAGGGAGAGGACGGATCTCGGTGCGGATCGGGGTTGCCAGGGAAACAGGAGGAATGAGCGAGAGAAACGGAGAGGAGCCGGGCGGGATGGGGGAGCAGAGCCCGGGGCCGGGCGGGAGGCAGCCGGGCCCCTCCTAAAGCAGAGCACGAGGGAGGCCCGGAACGGCCGCAGGGAGCGGCAAAGGCACCATCCAAATGGGAATGGAACACCCTGGACAGGCTGCTGTGAGCGGCATGGACAACGTCCTGGTGGGAATGGGGTATCTCAGGCCAGCCACAGCAAGCAATGAGCATGCCATCCCAGTGGGAATGGGATGCCTGGGTGGGCCCAGCGATGCTGTGGGTACCATCCCGGTGGGAATGGGATGCCTCGGTGGGCGCAGCGATGCTGTGGGTACCATCCCGGTGGGAATGGGATGCCCGGGCGGCCGGGCGATGCTGTGGGTACCATCCCGGTGGGAATGGGATGACCGGGCGGCCGGGCGGTGCTGTGGGTGCCATCCCGGTGGGAATGGGATGACCGGGCGGCCGGGCGGTGCTGTGGGTACCATCCCGGTGGGAATGGGATGCCCAGGCGGCCGGGCGATGCTGTGGGTACCACCCTGTTGGGAATGGGATGCCTGGGCAGCTGAGTGATGCTGTGGGTACCATCCCGGTGGGAATGGGATGCCTGGGCAGCTGGGCGGACGGGTGAGAGCACCGCGGTGGCCAGGGGAGGCCCCGGCCGAAGGGAAGCCTTCCCCTGCGAAGGCGCCTGAGCCGTGGGACACGCGAGCGGCGGCCGCCCGCCGGAGCCCGGGAGCTCGGGGTCCGCCCGGGCACGGCGGTTCTGTGGGTCACTGGTGGCTGCCGGTGGACGGGGGACGGCCGCTGTGGGATGCGGAGCCGCCGTAGTGGTGCCGCTTCCCAGGGACTGGGGCGGTGAAAGCGAGACCACGTCCTGCACAGGCCCGTTCCCGCGGATTCCGTATTTAAACCAAGGAGCGGCCTCGTGTTGAGCGGACTCTGGAGTTAACGGGCACTTACTGACATACAAAGCCCTGTTGAACGCAGCTTTCTTTTCCCAGCCGGGTTATTGCATGCTCTGCATTTGCACTTTTTCTGTACAAAGGGTAAGTTCCTTTTTTTTTTTTTTTTTTTAAGGAGCGTTCCTTTTCTGGTTGGATTTACCAATAACCTAATGGCTGCAGATTATTATTTACTTCTTATCTTTGAATGTCAATGTTGTGGTAATAATCTCCAGCAGAATTGCAAAAAAATGGCCAGTGATATGTTTTCAACATGTTATGCATAGTCTTATAAAGACTATGAATGCTGCTTCATTCAAGAGACGCTGACAGACACAGTATCACCTTTTTAATGTCTACTTTTTCCCTCACTTGCTTCTATTTTTTTTTTTTTTTTTTTTTTTTTTTTGGCAAAATCAAGTTTGTCCATCTGGAACCACTTCACATGGTGTTTTACAGGTTTTTCCTTGCCATAGAATACATCTGAAGTTAGGAAGTTAGCAGTGTTGTTTTCTAGCCACTTGCAGTAACTACCTTTTCTCCTCGAGATCTCTTCGGGGAGTCTCTACATTTAGAAATCTAATGTAAATCTTCCTAAAATAACTGAGTTAATGTCTGATTTGAAGACACTGTTTGGATGGATTCAAAGATTGTTTGGATTTCTTTAAAAACAAGTTCATTTGGTAGGCAGCGACGCAGCAAAATGTGCTCCCTGTCGCGTGTCTTACAGCTTGGGCTCGCGATGTAGGCCGAGCCTGGTTGGTGTGCACCGGGTGTCGGTCGCGAGGGCAGGAACGGTATTTTTAGTGCTGACCTAGATCCGGAAGGGAGCCGGGGAGGTGCCTGGGAGTTGAGGAAGGTTTCTCCCTTGCCCTTGCGAGCCAGAGGACTCGCGCTGTGAGCAGCGTGACGCGGTGACAGCCGAGCCGGTGGCACCCGGTGCCTGGGAGCACTTGGGCTTGGCCAGCCGCGTCCTGCGGGCAGCTCTTCCTGGCACTTCGTTCCCGAGCTCAGGAACAGCCCGCGCTCCCTCCTGTTATTCCGTGGAACCTCAGAAACCTTCGTGTGCCCCCGCTGTTGTCGGGGGTGATGAGGGAGGCCGGGCGCAGGACGGACGTTTGGGCTCTCATTTCCCCTGGTGCTGGGGCGCGGACGCAGCGGGTCTTGCCGCAGCACCACGTGCGGCATCCCACGCGGGGACGCTCCGGGAAGCACCGCGCTGCCCGCCGCGAGAGCCGGCCCTGCATTCACCCCATCCCGAGGGACCTCAGCAATCCTCCAGCCGGAGCAGGGCAAATATCTTACATCAGTTTTATAAATACTTTTAGTTACTTATTGTAATCGCCAGGAAAAACAGCATTCTTCTGCTTAAAATTTTTATGGATGTTTGTAAGCTGCCTTTTGGGAAAACCATCCAGGCACACACAGGAAGGAAAACCATCCAAAAGATGGGCAAAAATGTTTTTCTTGTATTAAATTTGAGGCTGTTTTTAAAAGCGTAGGAAGAAGMAGCCCCCAAGTCCTCTCCCGGGCACTGTGGCTGTGTCCGTGGGACGTTTCCCACCCCGGGGCAGCCCGGGGGTGCTCGGTGCYGGGGGACCCGGTCCGTGCGCCGCGGGCAGGGCTGCAGCAGCAGACGCGGTGGTCGGTTTCCCTTCCCTGGGGCGCCGCGTCGTGGACCCGTCGGGCGCTTCCCGGGCTGCTCGTTCAGCCCTTGGCCCTGCGCGTGGCGCCTGGCGAGGCGCAGGCCGGTCCCGGGTGCGTTGCAGCCCAGGTGCCCCCGTTTGCAGTGACGAGGGGGGTAACAAGGGTGCTGCCCGGCGAGGAGGCTGCTGGGTGCTGCCTGTCCTGGGGGAGYCTCCAACGGGCCCGTGCAGCCCGGCCTGGCACCGGCTCTGGGCCTTGGCGAGGTGACGTAGTGACGTTCGGGTGGCTGCGACGCGTGTCCTGCCCTGAGCCCCGCGTGAAGGGTGACGTGAGGGACGCCCTGCACAGGAGAGCTGCTGTCCCCTGCTTTGGAGCAGAGCAGGAAAAGCTGGGTGGGTTCAGGAAAACAGGCAAGGAAAAGCAAAGGGAAGGGAAGGATCCGGGGATTGTGAGTCTTGACCGAGTGCRGCCGCTGACGCTGGAGTCCGGCGGGGAACGCACTGGGGGCAACGTTACTGCAGCAAAGGAGCTGCGAGGGGTAAAAGTCACTATTTACCTAAAACTGAGAAGTGTGAGCAGTTACAGATAGCAGAGGGAAATAAGAGCGGAGGTGGGGACAGGGGGGGAGGCAAGAAGGTGAAGGCTAAAATAAACCCCTAGGTACCGAAAGGAAAAACGGCTAAGGTGATGGTGGTGCCGCTGAGGAGGCGGCGGGAGGGGAGGGGCGGCCCCGGCACCGGAGTTGCAGCGTGAAAAAAACTTAATTCTCCTCGCGGTGACAAAGGAAAGAGGCTCCGAGCCGGCACCTGGAGACGGCGCTTCCCAGCAGAGGGAGGAGCGGAGCGGAACCCGCGGGCGGCGGGGACGGGAAGCACAGGAAGGTGCCTCCCTCGGAGCGCGGGCGAGCGGGACGGCGCCGCGCCGGCCTCGCCCTCCGGACAGGGTCCCGCCGCGGGACGGGTGCCCGTCGGGAAGCGCCCCGGTGAGCCCCGCGCCCCGGCGAGGGGCCGCGCGGGCCCCGGGCGCCGCTCCCAGCCGCGGCCCCCCCGCGGTCGAGCGGACGTCGAGGGCGCCGAGGCCCTGGGGAGAGGGAACGTCCCGCCAGGGCCGCGGAGGAGCCGCTCCTCGCCGCGAGGCGCCGCGCTGGGCCAGGTGTCGTCTACTGCTGCACTGCCGGTGTGAGAGGAGCGGGSTGGACGGCGGGTCGGAGCGCGGGAAGCAACGGTCGGAGAAGGGACCGGCGGAGTCGGTACTGAGAACCGGAGTGGGGACGGATGGAGCAGGGAACGGGGAAGGAGAATGGGCCCCGGCCAGCAGCACGTCAGGAAATCGCGGGAATGGTCGGGGTGCAACAGCAGCAGCGCCGGAGCGCGGCAGGACGGAGCAGCACTTGTCCTGGGCCAGCCTGTCCTGCGGGCGGGAAGGGCAGGGCGGGCACGGGCGGGCGGGAAGGGAAGCAAGCGGCCGTCGGGAGCCGCCCGATGGTGCCGGGGAGGCGTGGAGTGCTTGCTGCAAGGAGAAATGCAAAGAAACCAGGAGCTGCAGGTTCTTGCGCACTTGTTCCGGGAGAAGTTGTGAATTTGTCGGGAAGTTGAGAGAGGACACTTGTTGTCGCCGGTGCGGTCTGAGTGAGTCTGCTGTTCCTTAGCAGGAAGAGACAGGATGAGGCAGCTCCGGGAGGCCGCGTGTGTCCGAGGCGGCAGCAGGCGGGACTGGACGCRCTGCCCAGGCCTCCGTCCCGCCCGCGCCGGGCAGCGCCGCGTCGCTTCCCGCCGTGTCCGCAGGAGCCTCCGCGGCTCCGGAGGGAGCGCGAGCCGGGAAGCGAGAGGAGCTGTGTCCCCGCTGCCCGCGATGTCCCTTGTGCAGCTCCTGGGCGCCGGGCTCGCGTGCCGCGTGGACGAGTGCCGAGGCCTCGGTGCGACGCAGGCRCCGTTCCCGTGCCGAGTACCCGGAGGAGCCGCGCGCCTCCGTTCCTGGGGAGCCGCGGAGCGGCCGAGAGCCGGCTCTGCCCCAGGCGCCTCTGTCTTGGGGCTCTCGGGGTTGGTTTTAATGTTTTGGTGCCCTGTGGGAGCACGTTGGGGTCCCGCTCGTGGCCTCCGTTCTGGGGCTCTGGTATTGCTGCAGAAGGTGACACRGAGGGGGTTAATTGCTCCGTGTTGTGGAGAAATAGCTCCTTGCTGCTGGAAAAGCAGGATCCTCCTTGGATTATAGGAGGCATCCAGCCTACAAAGGAACAGGATTGATGCCGCCTGCCCCTCACAGGGAGGAGAATCGGAGCCAGGACGGGCTGCTCTGCCTTCCTGCCTCTCCCGGCTCCCCTGGCACGGAACAGGGAAGGGCTGGTTTGTCTGGGCCGAGGCCCTGGGAAAGCCGGTTCCTGTTTTTGGCTTCCGTCACTTCCCAGGAATTGCACGAGCAGATCCTTGGAGCCAGGGTATTGTTTGTACGATTCCTTCCCGGAAACGGCTGCTGTTTCCTAGCTCTCTGAAATCCCCGGCTTTGCCTTCCTCGTTGCTGCAGGTCCCTGGCCCTGCCTCCAGCATCCGCTTTGGATCCACTCGCTTGGAGCGAGCTGGGCCGTGGGGTCCTGTGGGAGCGAGCAGGGAGCTCCGGGGCAGGGGGAGGCCAGAGCCGCCTGGGTGTCTGGGGACATCCCTGCGGGAGCGTTGGGCATCATGTCCCCTGGAAGCGAGGGACATGTGGGGTGCCCGGGGCTGCCCCAGGCGAGGGCTCCRCAGCCCTGCCCCGTGGCCACCGCGCTGGGCAGCAAGGACAGCGTTTGCCCACGTGCCAGAGCCGCCCCTGTCCTGCCCTTCCCAGGCCAGCAGAGCGGGCAGCGCGGCCAGGGCTGCCAGGACCCTGGGGCACCCCAGGGATGAGCCCGGGGCTCCATGAGGAGCTGCCAGGACCCTGGGGCACTGCAGGGGTGAGCCTGTGTCCCTGGGGCTCTGCGAGGAGCTGCCAGGACCCGGCACCCCAGGGATGAGCCCGGAGCTCGGCGAGGAGCTTCCAGGACCCTGGGGTACTGCAGGGATGAGCCTGGGGCTCCATGAGGAGCTGCCAGGACCCTGGGGCACCCCAGGGATGAGCCTGGGACTCTACAAGGAGATTCTAGGACACTGGGGCACCCCGAGGATGAGCCCGTGTCCCCAGGGCTCTGCGAGGAGCTGCCAGGACCCTGGGGCACCCCAGGGATGAGTCCCTGTCCCTGGGGCGCCACAAGGAATGTGGGGTGTCCCCGAGGGCACCTGGTGGCCGAATGGTGGAGGCCCCTCCTGGCATCCCAGTGCTCCTCTGGCCCCATCCCCCCGGCTCTCCTCTCCCTSCCCGCTCTGCTCTTTGTCTCCTGCCTCCACTTCCCCCCCCTCCTCCTCCCTCTCTTCTTTCTTCTTCCCTATTTTTGAGGGTTTCTCTTCCCGCTGCCCTCCCCCATCCGCACTCTCCCATGGGGACGGGGATGGGGCTGGGAGGGCTCTTCCCTTCGCCTGCCCCTTGCAGTCTTGGCAGCCCCACGAGGCCTCTCTGCCGCTGGGTGAGGCTGCTGTTCCCAGCCTGGGGGCAGCGTCCTGGAAGCCCCGCGGGATGGAGCTGGGGAGGCAGCACCAGCGCGGGGGGCTCTGCCCGGGACACGGCTCTGGCACCGCGAGGAGAGGCGGCAGGTGATGCCGGTCGTTCCCTGCTGGGATCCGGATCCCGGAGCTTCATCGGGAACGGCTGTGTCCCTGCTCCGCGGGAGCACGGCGCCCTCCTCTCCACGCGCCGGGGCCGGGGCGGGCATGGCCCCCCGGGGCGGGCCTGGCCCCCGGCTTCTCCAAGTGCCTCTGCCCCGTTGCCTTCCCGTGAGTCTGCCCAGGGCTGGTGTCCCCCGGCTCACCAGGTTGTCTCCCTTACCTGGCTGCTTGGGCCTTGTCCTGGTGGTGGTTCCTCCCTGCGCCTTTCCCAACAGCTAATCGAGGAGCCGCTGGAAGCCGGGTACCGGCTCGGAGCCTGGGAAGGCTGSGGGACCCGCAGAAGGGGCAGCCCCRGCTCCTGCAGCTGCTTTTGGACCCGTCCTGCTGTCCTGGCGTGCGGTGTCCTGCCCACGGTGGGCACGGTGCTGCCACCAGACCTGGGGGGACATGGGCACAGGGCCCCCRGGGGTGCGTGGCCCTCGTGGGTGCCGAGGTGCTGCCGTGGGGAGGACGTTCGGCTCYGTGCGGGGCTGCGGTGGTGGTGGCGGTGGGGAGGGGCCGTGCAGGAGCTGACGCCGCTCTCGCCCGCAGCCATGCCCGCATAGCCGGGCGCCGCGAGCCATGGAGCGCTTCGCCGAGAGCGGCACGCAGACGGACGCCGTGGTGGTGCTGTCCCTGGCGCAGGCCGCCGTCCTGGGCCTCGTCTCCGACAATGAGCTCTTCGGGGCCACYGTCAGCCCGGGCGGCTTCTTCCCCGGGCTGGCGAGCGCCCTCCCGCAGCCGGCGGCAGCAGGGCCAGGCGAGCCCGAGAGCGGCTGCGCCCCAGAAGCGGAGCTGGAGCCGGGGGAGGCCGCGGAGGAGGAGGCCGCGGAGGCCGAGCCGTCCTTCGGGAAGCACGCCCGGCGGAGGAAGCGSCCGCCCGTGCGGCTGATGCCCAAGGTCAAGCGCGAGCAGGCGGAGGCAGCAGAGGAGGAGGCCGCGTGCSAGGCGCCCGTGCCCGGCGAGGCCGCGGAGGAGGCGCCCGAGGAGCCCGGCCACGAGAGGCCGGCGCAGAGCGGCGCCCTCAAGGCGGGCGAGCTGGGGGCCGTGGGCAGGAAGCCGCGGCGCCTGCGGCACCTGCGGCGGCACCTGCGCCAGGAGCTGCAGC
>PTEX01000325.1:536267-553376 GCA_003342815.1 Eudromia elegans
GGTCCCGGCAGCCGGAGCCGCCGCGGACGCTCCCGGCGCTGCCAGCTCCCCGGCAGGAAGGACCTGTTCATTGAGGCCGACCTCATGAGCCCCCTGGACCGCATCGCCAACGTGTCCGTCCTGAAGGTAGCGCGGGGGCCGCGGGCGGCGCGGGGGCGCCGGGGGCCGCCGCTCACGGCCCCGCACGCCCTGCAGCAGCACGAGGTGGACAAGCTGTACAAGGTGGAGAGCCGGCCGGCCGCCAGCGCCAGCGAGCAGTGAGCGCCGCGGCGGGCGGGGGCTGCGGCAGGGCGGCGGCTGCGCCGGGGCCTCCCGCGGTGCCGGTGCGGGGCCCGGCCGGCCCGCGCGGTCCGTGTCCCGCAGCGCGCGCTGCTCTCTGCGCCGCAGGCTCTGCTTCCTCGTCCGCCCGCGCGTCACGACCATGCGGAGCATCGCCGGTGAGTGACGGGCCGGCCCCGCAGCCGGGGCTTTGCGCCGGTCGCGCTGCCCGGCGCGTTTCAGGGCCCGTGGGTGGGACCCCAGACCTTGTTGCATGGGAGGGCTCTGCCGGCTGGGTGATGGGCGGCCCCAGATCTGGTTAACGTGGGTCTCTTGTCTGCAGATATCGTCAATGCTGATAAGATGTCAGGGAGGAGCCGGAAGTACAAGATCATCTTCACCCCCCAGAAGGTCAGTCTGGCTGCTCTTTTTGCCAGTTACCACCATGGGTTCCCAGTCCAGGCCTCCTGCCTTCTACTGCAGCTCCCGAAACTGAAAGTTTGTAGTTTCTTACCCAGAAGAACTGAGCTGAAAGCAAATGTTGCAACGTCTGGGGATGTGATAGCCCCTTCCAGCACTAGGAGACTTGTCCTGCACTCTGCAAACGAGCAGGAGCCTGGCAGGGACTGAGGGTCTCCTCTTGTCTTGCAGTTTTACGCTTGTGAGATGGTGCTGGAAGAAGAGGGTGTCATTGGTGGTGAGTGGACCAGGGTGCCCGAGCTCTGCAGGCACGTGCGGGAGCTGCAGGGCCTGTTGGTGCCTGTGAGGCAGTGCGTGGACCCAGCACCGGCACCTCCATGCGAGGAGCGGGGCTGCCGTGGCGCCGTGCACAGCGGGGAGGCCCCGTCCCGGTGCTCCCGCCTGCCTGTCTGAGGGCGCTCACAGCTCTTGGCACTGTTTCCGTGAGCGCTTGGYAGCTGTTGCCTCTTTCTGTCCCAAATTTAGATGTGACCTGTGACGAATGGTCCTTCTACCTGCTGCCTCTGGACGATGACATCATCAGCATGGAGCTGCCGGAGTTCTTCCGTGACTACTTCTTGGTCAGTGGGGCGGCTCTGCTGGGATCGCAGCCCTTCCCTCATCGGTTCCTGGGTCCCAGGACACAAGAGCTCTGGTCACAGAGTCTCTCAGCCCTTCTGCTTCCTCAGCCAGCTGCTCTGATGGGCTTTGATGTTCTTCCTTCTCACACCTCTGCACACTGGCACCTGCTGCAGTTGCCCTGAGCAGGTTTTGGGGAATCTCTGTGTGTTTCTGTGCACTTCCTTCCTGGGAGCCCAGCTCTTGGCATGTTCCGTCGCCAGTCCAACCCCAGCCAAGCTCCCTAATGGACAGAGATGCTTCCAAGCCGGCCTGCCCAGACTTGCTCCCCAGGGTTCTCCTGCTCTCTGCAGGAAGGAGATCACCGCTGGATCAACTCTGTTGCTCGGGCACTGCAGTTGCTGAACTCCCTGTATGGGCCTTTCGGCAAGGCTTACGGGATCGGCCGCTGCGCCAAGGTACGGCCGCGCTGTGGATCTCGCCCGGCCCTGGGGACGGCACCCGGGCGGGCTGCGCTGCGCAGGGGTCACATTCCTTCAGCAATGTGGCATCTCCGCCCCCCAGGGGCTCGGTTCACAGATGGTTCCGGGGGTGTCAGGCCCACCTGCAGGACGGTCCATGTTCTGCGCGTGGGGCGGGATGCATTGGGGCCGCTGGAGGGGGTGCTTGCGTGCCGGGCCTCCGAGCTCATGTTCCCGAGGCCGCTGCCCTCGCTTCCCTGCAGAGGCCGTTCCCAGAGCACGGCCTGGCCAGCAAGCTGAGAGCAGTGCCTGGGAGGGCGGGCACCAGGATGGCTGTGCCCCTTGGTGGGCGCTCGGGACCGCTCCTTGCAGGGCCCTGAGGTGCTCGTTCCCCTCACAGATGAGCTACGAGCTGTGGCGGGACCTGGAGGAGGAGAGTGACAGTGATGGGCAGGGCAGGAAGCCTGAGATTGGCAACATTTTTCTCATGGACAGAGGTGGGTCCGGCAGCAGCAGGCGGGGCTGGCAAGGGAGCCACAAGGGCGGGCAGCTCCACGCGGAGGGGACGGCCGCTCCAGTGTCACCAGAGCCTGGGGCAGGCGGAGGCGGTGGCGGAAGCTCTGCAGAGCAGCCAGCTGTGAGGACAGGGTCCCACTGGCGCTGGGAGCTGCCTGGGATCCGGACAGTCCGGGAAAGTTACCCAAAACCAGAGCTTTAGCTCAAGCCCTTTTACTGATCCATTCACATCGACGAAACTTAACTGATTCCACAAGGAATGGCAGCAAGTAAGACATTGTTAGTGGGAGAGAGAAGCATAAAGAGATGTAAAGAAAGTTATCCCCAGTCCAGGGTCCCTGTCGGTCCTGCCAATGCGATGCCTTGGGGAGGAGACCCCGGCTTCACCGTTAGCTCCCTTTTATATAGATGGTCTTACCCCACTCGCCCATCCTATATGTAAAATTTGTAGGTAAAACAAGTAGCACATGCGGCCCCAGATCTTGGGGTCATTCCCGACAGGAGACAGTGGGTCTGGTTGGGTCCAGAGGGCCTCGTCCCTCCCTCCTCCTCCTCCTCTCCTGCAGACCGGGTCCCTCGCGACCTCCCCTCGCACCTGGGCGCTCGGCTGCCCTCGGTGTTTTCCTAGGTGGGGGGAGAGGTGCCGCCCTGCTCCCGGGCTCCCTCCTCTGCATTCCCTCCGTGTTTGGAGCATTAACCCCTTGCGTCCAGGCGTGGGCTCGGACGTGCCGCGTTGGGACGGGGCGAGGGCAGCCTGCAGGCCACGCGACAGCCCACGCGGGGCTCTCCTTGCAGACACGGACTACGTGACGGTGCTCTGCTCCCAGGTGGTCTACGAGGGGCTGCTGGATGACACCTTCCGTGTCAAGTGCGGTAGGTGAGGGCAGGGACGTGGCCGGGGTCCTGCAGGGGCCGGTGCCCAGCACCATCCGAGCCCAGCTCCGCGTGCGCAGCGGGAGCTGCTCCCTAGGGGCACAGTGCCGCAGGCTGGGGGCTGCCGTGTGCAGGGACGGCCCTTGGCGTGACCCGGGCTGGGCAGCCGTGACCCTCCCCAGAGCCATGCCGACGCGCGGCGGTGTCCCCAGCACCGGGGCAAAGCGCCTCCATCCTCTGCAGGGCGCGTGGACTTCGGGCCAGACGTCACTTCTTCTGACAAGAGCATTAAGGTGCTGCTCAACTCCCAGGACAAGGTGAGTGCTGCTCCTSGGGCTCGTGGTGGCTCCCACAGGGCTCCCTGGCACTGGGAGGTGGCCGAGAGGGACCACTCGCTCCTGGAAGCCCTCAGGAGGGAGCGGGGGAGGCCCAGGTGCTGCCGGCTGCGGGGCTGCTTGTGAGAGTGGGCACAGAGAGAGCAGAAACGTGCTCCCAGGCAGCTCAGGGGCTGGCACTGCCCAGACCCGCCTGTTCGGTGCCTGCTGGTTGGTACTTTGGGGCCTGCAGGAGGGTCTCGCTCTACCCTGGCACAAATAGCATCTTGTCTGGCTGTTGTTCGGGGTGCCAAAGCGCTGCCTCCGCCTGGCTGTGCTTTGGCTCAGCTGGACTGGGCCCCCTGCACTCGGCTCAGGGCCTGCGCTGCCCTCACTGCTGCGCTGCTCTTGGCAGGTCTTCAGCCAGATCCGCAATGAACATTTCTCCAGCGTTTTCGGCTTCCTGAGTCAGAAGTCACGTAACCTGCAGGCGCAGTACGACGTGAGCGTGGGGCCTGCCCGGCTCCGCCTGCCCCTGCCCACCGTGATGCCCCTGCATGGCCAGGCAGTCCCACGGACACTTTCTTCCACAGCGGCGCCGCGGGATGGACATCAAGCAGATGAAGAACTTTGTCTCCCAGGAGCTGAAGGGCCTAAAGCAAGAGCATCGCCTGCTGAGCCTGCGTAGGATCTGAGCGGGCGGCGGGCAGGGAGAGGCCTCGGGCTGCCGCGCTGGTGTCCAGGCCCCAGGGAGGAAAGCCGGGGGTGTTGGGGGCCCTGCTAGTGCAGGAAAGCAGGAGCCATGCGCAGGGGCAGAGCTCGCAGCAGCTCTGGGTGCAGGAGAGGTCTGGCCTGGGCAGGGCTGGGCTCTACGAAGAGCCCGGCTGCCTCCCAAGGGATTGTCTCTCTTGGCTCTGCAGATATTGGTGCCTGCGAGTCTATCATGAAAAAGAAAACCAAGCAAGACTTCCAGGAGATGATCAARACCGAACATGGTGAGTGCCCAGGCTCTGCTGCCCCGTCACAGGCCTTATTCCTGTGCCTCCCTTCTGACCCGCAGTGTGGTCTGGGCAGCCCCATGGCCTGTGTGCCCCCGATGTGACTGTGACCCGCGGGGACTGTGCTGGGGCACCTGGCTGCACCCAGCGGGGTCTGGCCATGCCCTTGCATGGCCGTGCTCAGTGCGGGGCTGCCCCCGGCCCCGCAGCGCAGCAGGAGCTGGGCCCAGGCTGCCCGGAGAGCGCTCCGCCTCAGGGCTCTGGGGTGGCCCGTGGGCGATGAAGGGACCCTGCCTCCCCCCACAGCTCTGCTGGAGGGCTTTGACATCCGCGAGAGCACCAGCTTCATCGAGGAGCACATCGACCGGCAGGTGAGGCCGTGCGGGGCCGGCGTGGGGAGGAGCGCGAGCCGGGCGGGCTACTCACGGTGCCCGTCGCCACGCAGGTGTCCCCAGTGGAGAGCCTGCGCCTCATGTGCCTCTTGTCCATCACGGAGAACGGTGAGAAGCCTGGGGCGCTGCCCACGCAGGGGGCACCCTCCGCGTGCGGGTGCTGAGCTCTCCCTGTGCCGCACAGGTCTCATCCCCAAAGACTATCGCTCCCTGAAAACCCAGTACCTGCAGGTGCGTGCGGGGGCCGAGCCCTGCGACCCTGGGGCCCCTGGGGGCCCGGGACCTCTCTCCTTGGCATGACTTGGCCTAGGGATGCGGGGCGAGAGGAGGGCAGTGCTGGGACACGCGGGGCGTCCTGAGCCCCGTCGCGCGGGCTCCCGCCGTGTCGCTCCAGGGTCTCACTTCCCTTCCCAGAGCTACGGGCCTGAGCACCTGCTGACCTTCCACAACCTCAAGCGCGTTGGGCTGCTCACCGAGCAGTGCCCCGGGGAGACGCTCACTGCCGTGGAGAGCAAAGTCAGCAAGCTGGTGACCGACCGTGCCGCAGGTGCGCGTCACCAGGCCCCGCAGGCCCGGGCTCAGGGCAGCTTGCGGGCCCTTCATCATCTGTGCCCGAGGCACAAGGCTCTGGGCCACTTTTTCCTGCCTTGTTTTCCAGGAAAAATCACAGATGCGTTTAATTCATTGGCCAGGAAGAGCAATTTTCGAGGCATCAGCAAGAAGCTGGGGTTGGTACGTGCCGAGGCTGCTGGTCTGCTGCTCTGTCCTCATACCCATTGGTGACAGAGGGACCTGGTTGGTCTGTGTCTGGCTCTGACAAGATCCACACTGCCAGGGCACATGTTCACATGTTTCCGACCCAAGGGACACCACAGCCCTCACGCTCTGCCGTGCCCCTGGGCTCCACCTATGCACTGAAACAGGGAGTGCTGCAAGGGATCCCCCGGGCAGAGAGCCGCGATCCCCTGACATGCCCCAAGGGCAGCGCTGGTGTCTGCTGGGCCGCGTGGGATGCGGCTGCCACGYGCCCTGTGAGCTCGCTCGGGACAGGGGAGGAGTCTGCGGTCACTGACACCCCACACAATGTGGAGCCCAGCGTGCCCCATATCTGCCTGCCCTTGGGCTGCTGGCGCCCAGATGGAGGGATGGGAGATGAGGACATGGGCTGGCTCCGAGTGCTGGGCAAAGCCTGGAGCAAACTGCTCCCACATGTGGGTAACACCCGGGATCTCTGCAGATTCCCCGGCTGGACGGAGAGTACGACCTGAAAATGCCACGGGACATGGCCTATGTTTTCAGTGGGGCCTACGTGCCCCTGAGCTGCAAGATCATTGAGCAGGTGAGTGTCCGCCCGCCCGGGAAGGCGCTGTGGGTCTCTGCGGGAATGCCGCCTCCCTCGGAGCCGCTGTCCTTGCAGGGGGCTGCGGATGTTCTGTGCAAGGCCTCTCCGGGGCCATGATTCCTGGCGAGTGGCACAGGCTGAGCTGTGCCTAGGGCACGTGCTGCTGTTCCCTGTGCTGCTCTGCATCTCTGTCCCTCCCCTCCAGGTGCTGGAGCGCAGGASCTGGCTGGGCCTCGAGGAAGTTGTGCGCCTGCTCAACGGCAACGAGTTTTCTGTCACAGGTAACGCTGCCCGGGGTGCCGGGGAGGCCTCGGCCGCGCGGTCAGAGCCGACGCTGTCCTCCTTCCAGACAGTGCCGTGGAGGACAACGCCGCCGGGGAGTCCCAGCGCATCATCCTCGCCGTCTTCCTGGGAGGCTGCACCTTCTCCGAAATCGCCGCTCTGCGCTTCCTGGGCAAGGAGAAGGGTAGGGCCGCGGTGGGAGGGCGGGAGGCGGCCCCTCCTCCGGGGCGAGGGCGCAGCCCACGGCCCCGCACGGCGCAGGGGGCGGCGCGGGCGCCCGGAGGCCCCGTGCACGGCGGGGCTGCAGCCGCCCGCGTCCCCTGCTCGCAGGGTACAAGTTCATCTTCCTCACGACGGCCATCACCAACAGCGCGCGCATGATGGAGGCCATGATCGAGACCAAGGCGTGAGGCCCGGGGCTCCCGCGGGGCCCCGCCCGTGTGGTGTCGCGGCGCTGCGCTGCCCTCAATAAACTGCACTGGTGCACGGCGGCCTGGGCTCTGCGGGTCGGCACCGGCTCCGGGCCGGCGGCGCTGGCGGGACCGGCTGCGGGCCGGACCGCCCCACCTCGRCCTGGGGGCGTGGCTGGGAGAACGCGCGGCCCGCGCGCATGCGCAGTCACCGCTGCACGCTTGGGGACGGCTGCAATGCGCAGGCGCCCCCAGGCGCAGGTCACGTGTCCTCTCAAATTCTGAGAGCGCGACCCGCGCCGCTCGTTGATTGGGCGAGAGCCTGCGGGGTGCTTCGCTGACATTGGCTGTCGCCGCGCTTGGGGCGGGACCGGCCTGCGGCAAAGAGCGATTGGCCTTCGGGGCCGGGCTCGAGCGGCGGTTGTAGGCGGGGCCTGGCGTGACGCGGTCAACGGCGGCAGCCAATGAGCGGGCGAGGGGCCGAGTTTAAATCAGCAGCGAGACGCGCGGCGCTGAGGTGGGGTTCGTCGCGATGAGGCGGAGGTGAGCGGGGACCGGGCGGCGGGGAACCGGGGGACTGGGGGACGGGGCTCCGCGGGGGCGGCCGCCGCTGATGCCGCCGTGCCTACAGCGAGGCGCTGGCGTCCGAGTCCGTGCTGTGCCTGACGCGCGCTCTGGACACGCTGCGCGGCATCTGGGAGCGGATCGGCGTGCCCGAGGAGCAGCGCCTGGAGCGCACCGACGTGGTCCGGAAGCACGTGCAGGTGAGCGGCCGCGCCGRGAGGGGCGCGGGCGGCGGCCCGGGCAGCCCCTCGCCCTCCGGCGCTCCAGGCGCCCCGTGTCGGCCGCTGGGAACAGAGCGTAAAGGACCAGCCGGGGCCCCAGCAGCTCTTGGCTCGTGTCCCTGGGCTGTGTCACCCTCCTGGGCGCTCCCTCTGCCTCCTCTGCTCGGCTCTGTGGGTAGTTCTTCACCTGTGTCGAGCTGCGTGGGGCCATCCCTGCATTGTTYGCTCTCTGAGCATCCCTGTGCTGCAGGAACTCCTGGACCTGATGATTAAGGAGGAGGAGGGTCTGCAGGAGCGGCTCCTGAACAGCATCGCCATGCGTCAGAAGGACGTCGAGACCCTCTGCAGGGAGCTCCAGCTGGGCCCCCTCCAGGTGAGGGGTTACCTCCCTCCCACGGTCTTGTAGGCTACAAACAGGGACTGTGAGGCCTGAGCTCACAGAGCAAATTCCTGTTCGTGAAGCTGGGAGGAGTCAAAGCTCATGTGGATTTGTGTGTGGCAGGTGTTGAGAGGTCGGGTATCCCGCAGCATCCCTTGTGTGTCCCTGCTGGGCTTGTACCTGCCTTGGGAGAAGACTTTGAAATCAGGGCTTGTGTCTCAGCCCTTCAGTCAAGATATCCTAACTGTGTGTGTTGAGTCTGCGAGAGATTAGGAGCAGAGTGCTGATTTCTGGACTGTTGTAGGCAGAGGAGGAAGGTACCCTCCTGCAGCAGGAGAAGTGTTGGCGTACCCACATGGAGGCCCTGCTCAAGGAGAAGGAGAACAGGAAGCGGGAGTTGAGTACACTGAAAGAACAAGACCAAGACTTGTGCAGCACTCTCTGTGTGACTCCATTTTGCATTGACTTCAATGCCGTGCCCAGTCTAGAGCAGCTGAACTCCTACAGGAACCACTTGGCGTCTCTCACAGCTGAGAAGGTAGGTGAAGAGGTGCTGAGAAGGTCACTGAAGGCAAGGGRCAGGGTCGTCTTTAGCTTCTTATGCTGCTCGTCACCTCTAGGAGCGAAGGCAAGAAGTGTTTGTCAAGACAAAGCGTGAAATCATCCTGTGCATGGAGGAGCTGGACCACACTCCAGACACTAGCTTTGAGCAGGATGTGGTGTGCAAGGACGAAGAAGCCTTCTGTTTGTCCACAGACAACATTGCTGCCCTCCGAGATCTGCTGCAGCAGGTATGTGGGGCTCCAAGGCAGCAGTGCCTGCCCTGACTCACRGGGCTATGGCAGCTGCCAACGTATCCTGGTGACACCTACAACGGAGGGCAAAGTGATAGCTGCTCTGGTTCAACAAGCCTATGTGAATAGTGGCTTGGAAGGGGATCTCAGCACATGAGCCAAGTGGCTTTACTGGTGTCAGTGGAGAAAAGGGGCCCACTCTGTCCCCTCGGGGTAGACTGTCCTCATGCTCATTGTGTCCTGTCCTTGCTGCAGCTGGAAGGACAAAGATCCCTAAACGAAGCCCTGTGTGTGGAACTGCGCTCCAGAGTCGTCGTGCTGTGGGAAAGGCTGCAGGTTCCTGCAGAGGAGAGAGAAGCTTTTGCAGTGCACATGACCGGATCTAAAGCCAAAACCAGGAGAGCTGTAAGGAATCCTTTGCCCTTAGGAGGGGTGGCAGGGAAGCAACAGCTCTGGGCTCRTATTTCTATTGCCTTGGCTAAGTGGAGTAGCTTCCACAGTGAAGCGTAATGTGAGCAGGCCAAATCCTGCTCTCTGAGGTGGAAGAGCAGGGAGTTGTACTGGTGAATGGCTCATGTTAGAAAGTTCTTTCTGTGGCAGGTAAATTCTGTAGTGCTCATCTTATGCTTGTGCTGCCTTCTGAATCTGTGCTATGTTCTGTCTGGCAGCTGCAGCTGGAAGTGGATCGTCTAGAGGAGCTGAAGCTGCAGAACATGAAGGAGGTGATCCAGGCAATCAGAGCAGAGCTGGCTGACTACTGGGACAAATGCTTCTATAGTCGGGAGCAGAGAGATGCCTTCAGGCCCTATTACGATGGTGTGTGCTGACTCTTGTTGGCTCTCCTTCCCTCTGGGAGGTGTGGGTTGTCTGTGAGCAGCCAGGCTGCTGGGAGCGACTGCCCCGCTGCCTGGAGCGGGGTGGGAACCCTGGCTGCCTCTCTGAATGTGCTGTTGTGCCTCTCCAGAGGACTACACCGAGACGCTGCTCCAGCTCCACGATGCAGAGGTGGGGAAGGTGAAGCGTTATTACGAGATGCACAAGGATCTCTTTGAAGCTGCCCAAAAATGGGAAGAAAACTGGCAGCAGTTTCTGGAGCTAGAGGTATCATCTGGGCAGGGGCATGTTCTGCTTTGCCCTCAAGCTCAGCACTCGGTACCTGCCCACTTTCCCCTCAGCATGTGAAGCCCTTCCTGGAAGGGTCTGTGAAACCACTGTGGGTTGGGGAGGCCGTGGGGCGCTGTGCGTGGCGTGATCTCTGTGTGTGGGCCTAGCGCAGAAATGGTGACTGCCCCGGGGCCTTGCACCCTGTGGACCATGCTGGGCTCTGCACTTGGCCTTCTCCTGACCTGCCTTCTGTACGCAGAGGAAAACAACCGACCCCAGTCGYTTTGCCAACCGTGGTGGTGCACTGCTGAAAGAAGAAAAGCGTCGGGCAAAGCTTCAAAAGACTCTTGCCAAGGTARGCTCAGCCCTGGCGAGGGGAGGCTGTGTTCCCTGCTGGGACTTCCTAGTGCTGACAGAAGTGCAGGATCTTTGGAGTGTGGAGATCCTCCTGGTAGGAGCTGGTCCCTCTCTGAGGTGTGTGGGCACTAGCTGTGTTTCATGCTGCCTTTGCATCTGGGTCCAGTTGCAGGAGGAGCTGGAGAGCCGGATTCCTGCCTGGGAGCAGGAGCGTGAGGAGGCCTTCCTGGTGAAGGGGCAGCAGTTCCTGGAGTATGTGACAGAGCAGTGGCAGCTCTATCACATGGAGAAAGAGAAGGAGAAGCAGGAGAGGGTGAGTGCAAAGCTGACTGCTGCCTCCTGTGCCTTGACTCTGTGACAGAAYGTGGCCTAGGTCTGAGTGAGTGGGGAGAAGTGCCTGCTTGCAGGTTCCCTATCAGGTGCTGCCAGGAGGTCTGTAGGGAGCGCGGCATCTTCTCACTCTGCCCATATCTAGCTCCATACAAAATGACCCCTCTAACCAATAAGATTAGTTTCTGTTGATGTTTGTGTTGCCCCCCGCACCCGCTGGCTGCGCTAGGACTGTGTTTAGGTTCTAGATACTTAAAAATCCGCAGTGGGATGTGTGTACTTTGTACCACGGACTGGCTGCTAGCGGAGGCCTTCTCTTGGCACGTGGGGCAAGCGGGCGCTGCCGTTGTCTGTGATGGGCTCTGAGGTCATCACATGCCCTGGTTCGTAAGCACCTTTCTCTCGTGCAGCACCTGAAGAAAAGCCGCCAGACTGAGACAGAGATGATGTATGGGAGCACCCCGCAGAAACCCATCAAGCGTCGGGTACTTGGCCCCCACCCACCTGGCAAAGTAAGGAAGGTAAATTGCTCTACTGAGCAGCACGGAGACAGGCTGAGCCTTTAGGGCTGGGCCTGGCCCCTGTGAGGAGGTGGGCAATGCTGTTGCTGGCAGCACTCTAAGGAAAATAGCACTTGAAGYATCTCATTGTTTCGCTCTAAGTCCTGCACGCGGACATGCAGGGGAGAGTTCAGTCCTGTTGTAGCAGCATAATGGGAGTAGGGTTGGAACCGGGGGCTCTTGGAACCGCCTTTTGGTCTCTGTGGGGACAACTCTGCTGGCGTTCACCAGTGTTGACAGCACTGGTGCTCTGGGCCCAGGCTGTGTGTCCCTGAAGGCCCTGCAYGGCACACACCTCTCCTCGGTGTCCTTGGTGTGATGTGCCTGGGGCCTTCYCTGCCACGATGCTCATGTTCTGCTACCCCCTCAGCTCCATGGCACTTCCATCTGCAGCACTGCAGCCAGCAGCCCAGCACGCTCGGCTCTGGGGGGAACGCTGTATCACTCCCCGACGTCTCGGCTGCCACCGTCCGCAGGGAAGGTGAGGAGCRGCCTGGGAGGAGGTGGGTGAGCGGGGTGTGGAGCGGCGCGGCGGCAGCCAGCGCTCTGTGCACTCGCCTCGCCTGCAACACTCCTGAGATGCAAAAGCCACTTTGTCAGCAGCCTGTGGTGCTCGACTGCCCTGCGGCTTGCAGGGCGTTTCTGGGAGCAGCACCATTGGGGAGGGAGGGGAATAGCAGAATTCAGGGAGCCTCCCTCCTGCTCTGGCTTGTGCCTTACATCTGTTCCTCTGTGCCAAGTTGGCTTGGGGGGCCCTTCAAGCCACGGTTGTGGTACTGCATGTGCTGTGGATGGGAACTGGGTCCTAACCCACAGAGGAACTTGAAACTAAAGYGGGGACTAGTGGAGGGCCCTGGCCTTGCTTTCCAGTTCAATTCCAGTGTCCTGTTTAACTGGTGCCTCTTTCCCACACTTTGGCCAGGCTGCTCGGACCCCCAGCCGTGTGACTGCACAACTTCCTCGGCCAGGGCGCAAGCTGCAGAACAAGGAGAACGTGCTACCAAAGAACGGAACCACCCTGAGCGGTGCGTGCACCCCCAGAGCCTCTGCCCAGAAAATCAACAGCATTAATTCTGTTGCCAGCACCTATTCCGAATTTGCGGTAATTCACCTCTTCTAACCCTGTTCCTCCTCACTTGGGCAGCCCAGAAAGGGCATGTCCTCGCTTCCTTCCAGAGCACCCTGAGGGTCACAGCTGCACATGGGGCTCCCAGGGTCCCTGTGCCCCCTGCACACAGTAGCTGTTCCTGCCAGTGCCTGAGGCACTAGCTCTGTCAGCTCCTCAGTCAGAACTTTGCAACAAGGCTGGTGGTTGAGGCAAAGCCCGTACTGCTTGTGTGAAGCTCTGTGGTAAAAGAACAATCCTTCCTGTCTAGGGCATCTCCCCCTTCCCTGCCTAGCTGTGGTGGTGGCACTGTGGGTGCTGGCTGTAGGGATGCAGCTGCTCTCTTGAGCTGGGTCTTTCCAGTTGCCCATGCAAATTCCTCAATAAGGTCCAAGTCTGTGGTGACAGAAGGGGCTGCAGGATTGTGGCCTGGGCACCTGACAGGAACAGGTTCTGGTGCTGCCCTAACGGGGTCAGTGGGAGAAGCAGGGAGCTTCTTTGGACTGCCTGATGCTGGCATCCCTGCCCTGCTGCCTGCACTAACTCGGCACCGTCAGCTCGGGCAGGGGCCCTCTGCCTGGCCTCTGAAAGCACCCTTGGGTCTGTCCCTCCTCTTCTGCTGGCCTAGCTAAGGGGTGCTGGGTGAGCAAAAGGCAGGTAGGTCCTGTGTGTTTGCAGTGCCTGCTCACCTGCCCCAGAACCTGAGGCTGCAACTTAGTGGTGCTGGGACACTGCCCAAGGGTGCCCTGCTCCTGGGCAGGGTGCTCTGGCCCTGGCCTGCATCAGTGGCCCCTGCCCATCCATTAGAACTGACCAAGCGACAGCTTTGATAGTTTTTTGGTGGTAGAAGGGGGTGAGCATCCCTTCTTGGTGGCACTTAGGAAGGGCAGCATGTGCCCAAGGCTGGGCAAGCAGCTCAGCTGCAGTGCTGGTACCCTTGGAGCGTGGAGCTGCTTTGAGCCCAGCAACCCCTGCTCACAGAGGCTCCTCACTGTGCTCTAGAGCAGGCAGGGCTGTTCTTGCACTCACATCCATGTGTCCTGCAGCTCAGGGCTCTGCCCCTTTCCTGCTGCTCTGACAGACCAACCTGCATTGCTGCCCTTTGGACCGGGCAGTGGACCGGGCAGTGGGAGGCCAGCGTTCCAAGCCAGCATGTTCCCAGGCAGCCAGGGAATGGAGGGATGTGGCTCTTGGCCATTGCCCAAGCAGCTCTGGACGCTCTGTAGCGGGGAGCCTGGATGGCTCTGCCTCCCTGCCCTGGGTCCTCCCTGCCCTCTCCAGGGGCCAGGCTGGCTGGGAGCACAACCCAAGCAGCTGGAGCAGTGCCTGTCCCTGCTGCCCTCACCTCATCTCCTCCTCCTCCTTTCTACAGCGCGAACTTTCAAAGGCCTCCAGGTGTGACACSAGCTCCCGCATCCTCAACTCCACCACTACCAACACCTACTGCTGAGGCGGCGCCGCTCCAGCTGCCTCGAGTCGTAGTGAGTTGCTCTGCTGCCCACACACTGTCCGTCGTGTCTGTACCCTGACACGATGGGGAAGGAAGGGGATGCTCTTTTATAAATGCTTTTAGTTCGGGAAATTCTTGAAACTCTTTGAGATTAAAGGATTGAGTATGGGGTCTTGTGGAGATAGCACGGCACTGGGTGCTGACTTCTGCAGCAGGGCCAGGGCCAAGGCTCTGCCTTTCGCCATGTGCTCTGGGACAGACCGAGGCTGAGGCGAGCTGACCGTGGAGCTGCTTTGTTCCTCTTTTTCTCCGTGTTTCCGTAGTGATTTTTTCCTCATGCTCTGCCCTAGGGTCAATCAGGCTTCTTTGGCAAAGGGAACAGGGCTAGCACAGGCTTTTCAGCAGGCATTACTCTCCCCAGGTGGGCTTGGCCCCTGCTGCAGCCTAGATTTGAGTCCCAGTGGCCTATGGCTTCCCCGTGCCCTTGGGGCAGCGCCGTCCTGTACAGCCCCCTGGCTGAGGAAGCGCCAGGCCTCTGGGGGTGCCGCACATCTCCTTCCTGCTGGTGCCCCCTGATCCAGCTCCAGGCTGGCCCCCCCCCCAGGAGGAGCAGCAGCTCCAGCCCTTGCGACCTTGCAGGCATTGCTGGGGCGCTCTGTGCACCTTGGTTAATGAAGCTCTGTGTGTGTGTGTGTGTGTGTATATATATATATATATTTCTGTCCCTGGCCATGACTAATTTGCACCATGTTATCACTACAGTCCCCATTGCTGTTAGTCCAAGTTCTGTCCCCTTACTCTGTACATATAACTGTTTATGGGAATACTGCGTATCTGTGTGTATAGCTGCAGCTCCTGGGGGTCTCTTCAGCCTGTGGGCATTAACTGTGGCATCTACTCACAGCTGCTGCGGCACAGGGGCCTGGCCCTCTACCCCCCCGAAGCATTGCCATGGCTGTGTTGTGAAAAGAGGACATTGTAATTAATAAAGAAACTCATTCTTTTCATCTGTGTCTGTCACGAGGGCAATGTCCCTTGCTCCCCTGTGTGCCTGGAGGTGGGTGGTGCTTGACCCTGCTCCATCTTCTCCCTCGCTGGAGGCTCCTCAGCTGCCCAGGGTGCAGGGCAGGGCCGGGTCCCCTCCTCGAGGCAGGGCTGGGAGTCTGTGTCCCCTGTGCCCACAGCCCTTGCAGGGGGGCTGTTGCATGGCTCTCGCACGCACACGTAGGTGCTCCAGGGTCCGCACACCACATCCTCCACGTGCAGCCCCTGCGCCGCCAGCACCTCCACCCGCCGCTGCTGGTCTGAGCTGCCCGTGTCCTCGTGGCCCAGCTGTCCGTATCGACCTGCAGCCAGAGCGCAGCCCGGAGGCGCTGGCTCCTCTGCCCCTCTCTGGGAGCAGCCGTGGAGCAGGCAGCGCTCCAGAGGAGCAGGCTGAGCTAGAGAGCTGCAGCCAGAAGCYAGTGACTAGACTCTACTATTGTAAAGGTTTTTAACTTTATCATCCTTAACTATATGATGTAAGTCAGTGCCCTTGCAGTAAGGACTTAGTAATATAAAAAATCCATCCCGGCGGTAGCCCCACTTACCCCAGCCCCAGGTGTAGAGGTCGCCGTCTCCTGGAAAGAGAACACTGGGGCTGAGGCAGCTTCGGCACCACCGGCTCTGGGGGTGCTGCCTCCAGCCCCGGGGGCGCCGCAGTGGGGCCGGGCCCTGCAGACACTCACGGGTGACGGCGGCCGTATGCCGGGAGCCGCAGCTGACCTTGCTGACCTCCCGCTCCTGCGGGAAATCCAGCAGGGCCGGGAAAGCCTGGATGGAGATGAACTGGGTGCCGTCGGCGTCCGACTGCTCCTGCCGGGGCGACCACTCGGCGGTGCCTGCGAAACAGCCGGGCCGGGGGCTCAGGTGGGATGGGGTGCCCAGTGGGGCCGCAGGCGGCTCTGCCTGTGCCTGGGCACGGCCGCCACCACGGCCTCACCTGCACCGTCGGCCTCATCCTGCGCCCACTCCTCTGCCAGCGCCTTGGAGGGCAGGGCGAGCTGCCCGCTCTCGTTCCAGCCCCACACATAGAGGTCTCCGCTCTCTGCGGAGGGAGGGTGTRAGCGGTGGCCCCGCACACGGGCACTGCTCGGTGCCGGCTCTGTGCAGGGCTCCTCACCGCTCACGGTGGCCGAATGCCATCCGCCTGCCGCCAGCTCCCGCATGGCCACCCCGGCCAGCGCCTCCACCAGCCGCGGCTCCCGCTCCGGCTCCAGCACCCCATGGCCCAGCTGTCCGTGTCTGCGGGGGAGGCCAAGACATGGAGCTCCCGTGGACCTGGCCCATGTGCCCAAGTCCCTGACAGGGACTGTCCTGGGATGCACCCATGACGCGAGAGCCACCAGCCGCCATGCAGAGCACGTGTGTTTTGTCTGTCCATCTGTGAGGTGGGGACTTGGGAAGGGGGTGGGGGGGTGTCACCTGCTCCAGCCCTGTGCACACTGGGTCACCTAGACTGTGTTTCACAGGGCCAGGCAGGTTTGTAGCAGCTCCAGAGGMGGCGACGTCACAAGCTCCGGGCAGCCTGTGCCAGGGCTCTGCCACCCTCACAGGCAGGACTTTTTTTTTTTTCCGCGCATACTCAGATGGAACTTCATCGAAGAGGATGGCACTTCACACTCAGACGGCACCTCCTGCGTCTCAGTTGGCGGACGCTGCTGCTTGTCCTGTCACTGGCCACCGCTGAGGCCCAAGCCTCGTGACACCCTCTCTTAAGGTCTTTATACACACTGACAAGATGCCTCTTGGCCTTCCCTACTTTAGTCTGAACAGGTCCTATTCACTCTGTCTCTCCTCATAGGAGAGCTGCTCCAGTCCTCTTGTTATTTTCATAGCCCTATGCTGCACTCTCTCCAGTGGCTCCATGTCCTGAGAAGCCCARCATGGGACACAGGACTCTAGATGTGGCCTCACCAGGGATGAGTTGAGAAGGAGGATCAACTGCCTTGACCTACTGGCAACACCCTTCCCCATGCCACCTAGGAACGCACTGGCCGCCTTGGCCATGAGGGCGCAGCCCTGGCTCCTTCTCTGCAGAGCCGAGCTCCAGCAGATCCACCCCAACCTGTACTGGCCCGTGGGCTTATCCCTCCCTAAAGCCTGTGCAAAGCTCCTGCCCACTCCCCCCACCGCGGCACCCTATAGCAGCCCCGTCCCACCCCCCCCATATCCTCCCTATAGCCCCAACCCCCGCGCTCACCTGCCGCCGCCCCACGCGTAGGTCTCGCCGTGGGCGCCCAGCGCCAGCGCGTGCTCGTGTCCCAGCGCCAGGCGCCGGGCGCGCAGCGCGGGCGGCAGCGGCGTGAAGAAGGGCGGCCGC
>PTEX01000325.1:563019-573115 GCA_003342815.1 Eudromia elegans
TCCCCCCGCGCGGCGCCTCCCAGCCCGGGCGGCCGCAGCAGGACTTTAGGGCGCCGGGGCGGGGCTGGCAGCAGTAGCGGAGCCCGCGCGGGTCGCCGAGACGCGGGCACTGGAAGCCGGGGTGGAAGCGCCCGTCGGGGCCCGCGTAGCCCTCGCAGAGCTGCGGGCTGCGGACGGCGGCTGCGGGGGACGCGTCAGAGAGCGAGCCGSGGCCGCAGGGACCGAGATGGGGCCGCCCGGAGCTGCCCGGTACCCCCTCCCCATGCGCGGAGGCACCGGCCCGACGCCCCGGCGTGCCCGGAGGCGGCAGCCCCGTCGGGGAGCGGGCAGCTGCCTGCTCTGCATGGACAGCTCCTGTACCCCTGTCCTCCGTGTCCCCGTCCCACCACCCTGCTGGCCCATGGCTCCCCAGCACAGTCCCCACCAGGGACCTGCTGGCCAGGGCTGGGCCCAGCCACCCATGGGGCCGCGCCGGCCCAGGCACTGCTATCGCGGCTGGCGCGTGTCCGGGGCAGATCGGGTCCCTACCTGCGGGCAGGAACGCGGGGCCCAGAGCCACACAGAGGAGCAGCCCCGGCAGGACCCTGCTCAGCATCTTCCTGGCTGTACCAGGGGCAGCAGCAGCCCCGGCGCTGTTGGATGCGAAACCGCAGCCCCTCCTGCTGCCGCCTCCATCACTGGCCCATCGTGAGCTTCCCGGAGCCATTAGAGCCTCCTGCACTTACTGCCCTGCTCCATAGGGACTAGAGGCGCAAGCATCGCTAATGAGCTCCTCCGGGCCCAGGCAGGATGGAGGCGCTGGCGCCAGCCCCATGGTGGGCCCATGGGAGGCCTTGTCCTGTCACCCTCCCAAGGGTCGCGGCCCCTTGTCACCCAGCTGGGGACTGTCCTCTCTGTCTCCAGCAGCTAACACGGAGCTGCAGCGACAAGGGCCAGTGGCGGGCTGCAGGGACAACCCGGGTGCAGGCCAGCATGGCCAGGCAGGCACCGGCTCCTGTGCCGAGCAGCCTGGCCCCCCGCCAGCCGCTCCATTAGCAGGAGGCCGGAGCTGCTCATTGTACTAATGGGCCTGTGCAGGGTCCATGCAGCGTGAGCCCAGGCGGCGGCCACACGTGAGCTGCCCGCTCTGCTCTGCAGCATGGCTGGGCTGGTGCAGGCGCCCAGGAGCTCGCGCACACGGGGCCAGTGTCCCATCACTGTGCCCACCACAGTGCACGGTGCACCACCACAGTGCAGGCGACTGTGCCCGGACATTGAGGAGTGGCACAGCCTTCGCACCCTGCCCTTCCCCAGAGGCACCTGGGCTCCCCACTACAGGACTGGTCCCAGGGGAGCTGGTGGTGAGTGGCAGCTCCGCATGGCTACTGCAAGGACGCTCCTGGTGAGGCGGCTCCCGCTGCAGCACCCGGCACCGCCGCCTTGTGCATCCCGTCTCCCGCGGGAGCCCCAGGCAGTGCCCTCCCTGCCGCGCCTGGCCAGGCCCCGCGTGCGCCTCTGCACGTGGCTGCAGGGCTGTCCCGGGGAGCAGGGAGTCCCGCTCTGCCCCTCCGCGGCACCAGCGCCCCACCCCCAGCGCAGCCAAGGGTGCTGCTCAGGGCGCCTGCTCCCCTGGCCCCATGGGGGCCCTGCGACGACACAACCACACACCGAACAAGGCCCTTGGAAACTGCCTCCTGTTGCCTACAAGCTCCGGGCGAGCTCGGTGTGGCTGCATCTCCAGCTCCCCCCAGACCCGCTAGGCTCCTGGTGCTGCGCGGCAGGGGCCCAGCCCCCAGCATGGGGGGACGTCTCCCCCTGGCAGCCCTGCGACCGCGAGGCAGCCGCGTGCCTCCTGGCTGGGCCCCGAGCACGGCCCCGGGCCGGCCTGGCCACAGCGGCAGGGCCGTCTCCGCTGTGGGTGCTCAGGCCGCGTCCAGCAGCCCGCACAGCCCTGCTCTACCAGTTCACTGTCTGAAACCTATCTGAACACGGGACTAATAAATAAGATGGCAGCAGCCTCTGCAGGTTGGGCCCTCCTGCCCGGGCTGGCGTGCCAGGCTGGGGCCAGGGCCTGGCCTCCGGAAGCAGCGCGGGTGCTGCTGGCCTCGGCCGCTCTCCCTTGCCACGTGGCCACTCTGCTCCTCTCGTGCAGTGGGAGATGCTACCCCAGGCGGATGCGGAAGGTGGCGATTTCCATGGGCTCCAGGCAGACGGTGGTGCTGTTGGGGGCCATGCCCAGCGGGTACATCAAGGTCAAGGACGTGGGCTGCAGGGAGCTCAGCTCCAACCCCCGGAACAGGCTGCCCAGGGACAGCTGCGGACAGAAGGGACAGTGGGCGATTGGTGAGTACAACCCACTGCCCGGCCTCACGCTGCAAGCAGGGGCTGGAGCAGCTGGGGGGGCCTCAGTGCACCCAGGGCATCCCGTTGCTCCAGCCCCAGCCCTGCCCTGCCCTGCCCTGCCCGTAGGGGGCCCTGGGTCTGTGCAAGGCGCCAGGGCCTCCTCTTGGAGACCAAGGAGCTTCAAGCGTGCCAGGGCCAGGGCAGAGCTGGCTGCGTGCTGCAGTGTGGGACCCTTAGCCAGAGAGCAGCCAGCGATGGGGAGACCTGGACCCTCCAGCCCGTCCCGGTCCCACGTGGCCGGGCAGCCAGACCCGCTACAGGCTTGTGCAGGCTGCTGCCAGGCTGTCCTGCCCACTCCTACCTTGCCCTGGCTGGTGGTGCAGTTAAAGCCCAGGTTCTTGGCCTCCAGGCTGCAGTCAAAGCCCTTGCGGTGCAGGATCAGGGCGGCCTCTGCAGAGGGCTGTGCATCATCCTGCCGGGGAGCAGAGGTGTGCAGGGTAACAAGGGGACCATGAGCACGAGACCCCAGAGTGCCCAGGGCCCTGCTCACCTCTGCCTGCAGCGTGCGCAGGTTGAGGATGTGGAAGTCGCAGGGCAAGGTGGTGGAGAGCGGCAGGAAGGAGCGCAGGGCAGCCGGGGGCAGCTTCTCCTGAGCTGTCGCCATGACCAGTGCCTCGGCGTTCAGATGCATGGAGGTGAGGTGGCTCAGCAGCGAGGGGAAGCTCACCGGGCGGCTGTCCTGAACCTGCCGGGATGAGCGGTGAGAGCAGGCAAGGGGCGCGGGGGTCAGGCAGCGCCCGGGCCCCGCGGGGCTCCCGCACCTCAACCTGCTCCAGTGACGCTGGGGGCTGGGTGAGCGGCAGCAGTTGGCGCAGGCCCCCCCCGCGCCACGAGACATCCTCCGTGCCGCAGCCCCCACAGTGAAGGGGCTCCTGGGCCAGGCGGCCACAGGGCCCTGGGCTCCTCTACACTCGGACTACGAGCCTGCTATAGGCCCTTGCTAAACTAGTCACTAGTCACCAGTCACCAGCAGCTATTGCACGAGACAGGGAGAAACAGCAGGGCCGGGCCGGCCGTTACCTCTGGGCTGCTGGTCCTGGTGCTGGGGAGGCCCAAGGCTTTAAACCATAGGGAAGCCACTTTGGAAAAGAAGCCGGAGCTCTGAGTGAGTGAAATGGTGCGTGCRTCGCGAGCCATGAGGCAGTGAGACAAGAACATGGCGATTACGAGGGCAGCTCCTCGCCCGGTGCACAGGACAGACCCACTCCACCTCCMCGCACAGCCAGGCCCTGGCACCCCGCGCCGTGCAGCCCCGCAGGCAGCGCGGGGCCAGAGCCTGCCACGGGCGGTGGGAGGGAGAGCCCATCCAGCCACTCCCTGCAGATGTTTCCCCCTCGAGCGGCTGGGCGCACGGTGCAGGGCCAGCCTTCCCACCCACGCACCTTGTTGGCGGTGCTGCGGCGCTCCAGGAGCAGGCGGAACCGGTTCCATGTTCTCTTGTTGTCCTTCAACCCCTGGCCCAGGCCCCGGTTGTCATCCTGCATGAGGCGCCGGTCCAGGATCACCTCCAGCTGGCCTGCGGAGAGCTGGCCTCAGCACTCCCGGTCCTTAGCACAATCCGCCCGCCCGGCACAGCCCCTTTGTCCCTGGGACCGATGGAGTCCCCAATGCCCCGGACAGGCAGGAGCTGGGGTCCCAGTGCCCAGCCTGCAGCACCCTCCTCCCTTGCGCCCCTATCAAGCCCCCGCTATGTCCCCAGTTTAGCGGGGCAGGTGGCCCTGGCTCAGCCCGCCAGGTCCCGCTGAGGCCGGCTCACCACTGCCGAGGCTGGACACTCCCAGGGCCTGGGCGCTGTGCAGCGTCAGGCGGCTCTGCACGTCCTGGATGTAGGCCATGGTTGGCATGGGGTAGAAGTTGGCCTGCAGTGGCAGCTTCCGCATGTACCGGCGGGGCTGAATCTGCCAAGGGAAGGGAGCTGGTGCTGGAAGGGGCTCCAGCAACATCAGGTGCTAGGGACAGACTGTCTGTCCCCAGCGTGGTCAGCCGCTCTCCCTCCCCACACTGTCAGCACACCTGGAAGCCATTGAGGTCTGTGAAGAAGGTGTCATCGCTCTCAATGTCAGTGCTGAAGCGCAGGGCCAGCTCCTTGTTGACATGGTCACGGATGTCCACCAGGCAGGACATGTCCAGGGACAGGCCCTCCACCCCTGTGGGCAGACATGAGGGGCTGGATCCCATGGGCAGCATTGCCCGGCGCTCCCTGGGCTGGAACAGCCTCCCATGTGGACATGCTGCCTGCAGACCTGGAAGGCCTCATGAACACACTGCCCCCAACACGCTCGCAGACGCACTGCCCCCAGCCCCGCGACACGAGCGGGAGAGCACGGCCTCGTGCCGCGCACCTGCTGCGTTGTACAGCCGCACCACCGTCTGCACGTGCTGGTAGTAGCTGGCCACCTCAGAGAAGATGGGTCCCTCCGTCACCCGCACCACAGCGGCGTCCTTGGGAGCGTAGGGCTGGGGAGACAGGAGGGCTGTGCTGAGGCTGACGCCTCCAGGACTGCCTAATGGCCGGGCTCCGGGACCCGGCCCCCAGACCTTTGCTTCCCCGTCAGGCAGGAAGAGGTAGGCTCCGCTCTTGTCCTTGGAGGCCCTGGTGCCGTAGATGAGGAACTCGCTGCTCACCCTCTGCTCCCGTTCCTCGCCGTCTCGGCGGATGCTCTGCCGGGCCAAACCAGCACGGCAGTGAGAGCCTCTTGCATGGGGCAGGCTGAGTTCCCCTCCCCTCCTCTGTCACCGCTCGGCCGCCTGTGCTCACCTGCAGCAGGCCAGAGAGCCCCGAGAAGCAGGCCTGCAGCTGCTGGTTCTGCAGGCAGAAGTCATCGCTGGTGGCTGGGAAGATGTGCACGGGAAAGGCCTCGTGCTTGTGCACAGGCAGGTCCCGGCCGTGCAGGTAGAGGCGCACAGAGGACCTCAGCATGGCATGGCTGTCCGACACCTTGTGCAGCTGCAGCACCCGCAGGCCCAGCGCGGGCAGGCGGGCCAGGACGGAGACCTGCAGGCAGCGAGGACCTGAGCAACCCCTCTGGGGCAGGACAAGCCCACAGGAGGGGAGCCACGGGCCAGTGGTGGATCATGGACCCTCGGGGGCACTGGGTGCCATGGGGCTGTGAGTCATGGGCACTGCAGGGGGGCCCAAGGACACTCACTGCTGCAGAGGGTGCTCAGTGGGCAGCGCGTGGCAGGGGGAGCAGGCAGGCTGCAAGGACAGGGAGGCCGTGCATGCTGCTGCGGGGCCGGGAGGGAAGGGGTGGCCGTGGAGTGCTGCAGCCCCCTACCTGATAGACGTCGGGCACCATGTCAGTGGCAGAGCCCCAGCAGGCACTGAGCTGGGCAGGCAGGGGCTGCCCCTCCTCAGAGAGCACGCGCACGTGCGGCGAGTTCACCAGGATGGGCACGACGCTCAGGCGCTCCTGCTCCAGAGGGTTGAACACCACTACAAACCTGCAGGGTGGCCGCAGAGAGGGAGAGCTGCCCATGGCGCCCCATGTGTGCACCCACAGCCCCTGCGCTCGCGCCCACCCACAGCTGCACAGACTCCCAGAAACCTCCCTCACACGAGCAAGTGTCCCTTGCCCCACCACCAGGAAGGTGTCCGCCCTGCAGCCCCTACCGGGGTGAGGTGTCCAGCTTGACCACCGTCCTCTCCGGCAGCGAGTCCTGGTTGAGGCGCGTGTCATCCTGCGGAGAGGAGCGCGTTGGAGGTGGGGGCAGCGGCCGCCGCAGCTGGCCCAGGCAGGGGCGCAGGGCGGGCCAGGGCACGGGGGACCAACCRGCCGGGTGGCTCTGCTCACAGTGCTCAGGAAGGGCGCGGCGGGGTCATAGCGATAGGCGTCCTTGTCCCCCAGCACCAGGTAGTGTGCAGCGTTGATGATGACGCGCTTGAGGTTCGTGAGGGAGTGGAGCAGCCTGGGCACAGTGTAGAGTGGTTCCCTCGGTCTGTCCTCCCTCCCGTGCACTGGGAGAGGGGTGCGCAGGACCCTCGCAGCCCGCAGTGGTCCCTGCCCTGCACGAGGGGCACCCACTCACCAGGCCCACAGCTGCCCTTCTGCCCGCACGTACCGCACTCCATAGTCGACCACCACAGCCTCCTTGGCAGTGCCGGCGATGGCATCGTGGTGCTGGAAGAGCCCCAGGTTGCGGCGGGCGTTGCTCAGCAAGGCGTAGTCGGAGAGCGGGTACCTGCTGTCCATGCCGGCGCGGCGCGCGTGGGCGAGCGCGAGGCTGTACAGGACCTCGGCCCCGCTGCATGGGGACACAGTTGGTGAGGACAAGGCACCCCGCGGCCCTGGAGCTCAGTGGGGTTCAGCCCTGCAGGCCGGGAGCCGCCCTCAGCGTGGCAGTGACGGGGTTTGCGCCTGGGCAGCCCCCCGGGGCTCCTGGCTAGCACTGCTCCCAGGCACCTGCACATCCCCGCCCCTCACCGGAGATGAGCCTCCAGCACCCGGTCCAGGCTCTTGTAGAAGGGCCGGGAGGTGTAGTAGCCTGTCCAGTAGTGATCCTCCCGGTCCGCGTAGGAGAAGAAATCCCCGGTGAGCACTGGGAACCCTGGTGGCTTCATCCCCGGCACAATGCCCGCCTTCTTGTACAGGGCATCAAAGTAGTCAGAGAGTGTCCCAAATTGTGCCTGCAGGAGAGCCCAGAACCTTACAAGGAGCCTCCACATCTCCCACTCTCCATGCCAGAGCTGCCCATGCCACCTCCGGGCTTGGACGTGGCCCCAGGGCACCTTTGCCTGTGAAGAGCTGCTCCCTCCAGGCCCCCGGCTGCCCCTGCCCTTCTTGCACATACCTGGACGTGGAGCTTGGGCTGTGAGTTGAGGAAGTCAAAGATGCGCTGGTAGTTGAGGAACTGAGCATCCCATTCCTGGGGCTTGTCGTAGCGGAAGTCATCTCCCAGGGGCACCAGCAGCACTTTGCTGCGATACAGCTTGGACTTCTTGCGGTACTGGTCCAGCAGGAGCTGGGCCCTGCCATGAGGAGCAGCAAGAGTCCAGGACAAGGCCCAGGTAGTACTGGGGGCTCAGAACTGCCTGCCTGCCAGGCACTCACCGCTCAGCCACGTTGGTGTCGGTGATGGCTCGAGGAGGCACCTTCCACGGGCAATTGATGCGGCCACCTGGCAGGCGTTTGAAATCAAACTGACAGCACATCTTGGGGTCCGGCCCACAGGTGTGGGGCACATCGTAGCTGTAGAACGGCATCATGTGGCAGAAGATGTCGGTGCTGGAGTCTGGGTCTGCAGGACCAAGGACAGGTGAGCACCAAAGCTGGTTCTCCCCAGCCTGTCCCCTGGCAGGAACTGAGCACAAGGCACACGAGACGGGGCAGCCACTGGGCAGAGCAGACCTGGCACGCAGTCAGGCTCGCCTATTTGGAGCTCAGAGAGCATAGAAACAGCCTCACTGCAGGCCAGGCACTGGCACTGTTGGGCAGACACCCCAGGGTTGTCCCCAGGGCAGAAACACTGCAAGGGCAGCTCCCAAGCAGACTCATCACCTCCTGGCATGCAGGAAAGAGGTCGCAGCTTTTCCCCCGCCACCTCGGGTCCCTGGCAGGTCCCCTCCCCATAGTCACGCCCGCGATAGCCCCTCACCCCATGTCTGTCTCCACATGAACTCCAAGTTCTGGGTGGCGGCAAAGTGCTTCTTGATGGCGTAGTGCACACGCTGGATGAGCATGCCCGTCAGGTTGGAGCGCTTCAGCAGGTAGGGCATGGTGGAGCTGTAGCCAAAGGGGTCGATGGCCCAGCCCGACCGGGGTGTCACACCTGGGGACACAGACACTGCTCAGACCCCAGCAATAGCCTGGCTGCACGCTGGAGCTCGTGCTAGGGGCTGGTGCGRGTGCCTCAGCACAGCCACTGCTCCTCCCGCCCCACAGCCCACCCACTCTCACCGATGTTCTTCTCCAGCCACTGGTGCCCCTCGATCAGCTGGTCGATCATGGCAAAGTAGTGGGAATTGGCCTCGTCGGGCATCACCCAGCCACCTGTCACCATCTCCAGCTGCCCATTCCCAATCAGCCTTTAAGGGGACACACAGGAGACACAATCAGCTCAGGTCAGCCCCAGCCAGACCTGTGCAGCACAAAGCTGGTGGAGGCCCTGACCAGAGCTCATGTCCACAAGTAAGGAGCAGCCCAAGTYCCTGCTGAGCCCTGGAGCCCATGTTCACTGTGCCTGTGGGCCCAGTTGCTGCACTGACGCCACAGCAGCCAGGCCTGGGGTGCAAGGGGCCCTCTTGGGTCACCTCACCAGGTACCTCCCTCCGAGCAGGGCCCCGGCATGAACAGACACCAGGCAGAGAGCCAGGTCCAGGCCAGCAACTCTACCTCCGCACTGCTGCCCGCTTCTGCGCGCTGATGTTGTCCCACCACTTGGAGAAGAAGGAGATCTCGGACCAGATGAAGCGCCGGCGTGAGTCTTCCTGCATCTTCAGCACCATGCTGTTGAGGATGTGCTGCGTCTGGTCATAGTAGTACTTGTCAAAGGTCTTGATCCAACCTGTCAGCACACGCGRGCTGTCACCGAGTGGGACCCGGCCCTGCCCAGGCTATGGTGCAGAGCAGTGCGTGCCGGGCTGGCCCCTGGTCCCTGCCAGCTCACCCGGGTCGTTGTGCGAGTGCGGCACCACAAACACCTGCAGGGGCTCGGCGTCCCACTCGCTGGGCTCGTAGGTGATGTCGAAGCCCTGCTTCCACACACCACCATCCTGGTTGTCGAAAGGCAGCAGGGAGTACACGGCCAGCATCTGCGAAGCGGGCATGGGGCTAAGCAGGACAGACATGGGCATGAGGGTCCCACAACGTGCAGAGCCGGCCGCCTGGACAACCTGGTTCGGCAGCACTAGCATCTGGCAGCCACAGCCAGCTCAGGAGAGCCAGGACCCCAAGGACCCCCTGCCCTGGCAGCAGCCTCAGGTCCAGATTTTGGCCTCACACCTGCACGTCCGGGCTCTGTCCCTTGCCCCCCAGGGCAAACTGGCAGTCCTGCGGCGAGACAGAGAGGAAGCTCGGGCGACTTTCGGGGGGCAGCACCCAGGAGCCATTGGGGGGGTGGTAGGGCAGCGGCAGCTGCCCCTCCGCGTGGGCCGTGAGCTCCAGCACCGAGTCCTTGATGTGGCTGATGATCTCGTGGTTCTCCTCCAGCAGCTGCTCCAGCTGCTCGATGCGGTTCTGCAGCACCGAGATCTGGCTCTGGTCACAGACAGGGAGGTGAGCGTGGCAGCCTGGCACGGGACRGCCCGCCGCCTGCCGCCCCCGGCCCTGCCTCACCCGCGGGAAGTTGCCCCCGCTCTGGTGGCGTGCGGGGTCGTGCTGTACCCGGTCCAGCATCAGGTAGAGGGAGAAGACGGCCACGCAGAAGATGGCAGCTCCACACACTGTCACCTGTTTCTTCAGCTTCATCCCGGGGGCTGCGGGGACAGACCTGCCATGTGGGAGAGGACGGTAGTGATGGGGCTGCTGCCACCAGGCCAGCGCCTGCCCACAACCCTTTGGCCACAGACAGAGGCAACATGTCCTGCATGGCCACATGCAGCACCCCCGCATCCCCACGGCCTTGTGACCCCTGTCCCCGCGCCGCGGTGCGCCATCCTGCCCAGCCATGTGCAGAGCACCATGTCCTCGTGGTTACGGGATCCTCGGGGACAGAGCAGGGCCGCATCCCGCGTGGCCCCGCACGGCAGCACTGCGTCCTGGCAACACTGCATCCC
>PTEX01000325.1:573847-590726 GCA_003342815.1 Eudromia elegans
GCCGCCGCCCGGGCGCCTCCTGCCGCTGCGGAGCTTCCGGCTGGGCCCGACAGCCCGGAGGCCCCAGGGCAGCAGCGCCAGGGTCCCCCGGCTGCACCGACCCCCTGCGTCCCCGTCCAGGGCGCTGGAGCCCGGATGGGAGCGGGGCCCCCAGCCCTGCAGGCTGCCCCCCCTCGCAGGGCCTCCCCAGGCCCCCGCCCTCCGGGAGCCCCAGACCGGGCCGCCCCCTGCCCAGCGCCCAGCAGAGGGTCCCCAGGGTGCCAGGCTGGAGCCAGCGTCCAGAACCATCAGGCCCAGGCGCCCTCTGATCCCCCCGCTCCCCTGCGCAGAGGCAGCGTGGCCGAGAGCCCCGTTTATTGCACAGGGGCAGAGGGCAGTGCCCAGCGCCGGGGCAGCCGGCCCGGCACCACAGCAGGGGACAGGGACGGGGAGCAGGGAGCGGGACGGAGGGCAGGCGGGCCAATGTGGGCGCCGCGGGGCTCAGCGGTGCCGCTTGCGGATGCTGAGCAGCTCCTGGTGCAGGGCGCTAAAGCTGGGCCGCTTGCAGGGCTCGTACTCCCAGCAGCGCTGCATCAGGCGGTACATGTCCTCGGGGCACTGCTCGGGGCGCTCCAGCCGCACACCTGCGGGCACAGCGCGGCTGCAGCGCCTGCTGCAAGGTGCAGGGCACCCCAGGGCACAGCATGGCTGCAGCACCTGCTGCATGGTGCAGGGCACAGTGCAGCTGCAGCGCCCACTGCATGGCCCAGGGCACCCCAGGGCACAGCATGGCTGCAGCACCTGCTGCATGGTGCAGGGCACAGTGCGGCTGCAGCGCCCACTGCATGGCCCAGGGCACCCCAGGGCACAGCATGGCTGCAGCACCTGCTGCATGGTGCAGGGCACAGTGCGGCTGCAGCGCCCACTGCATGGCCCAGGGCACCCCAGGGCACAGCATGGCTGCAGCACCTGCTGCATGGTGCAGGGCACAGTGCGGCTGCAGCGCCCACTGCATGGCCCAGGGCACCCCAGGGCACAGCGCGGCTGCAGCTCCCACCGCATGGCCCGTGCGCACAGCGCCCCGGCCACGCCGCCTACCCTGCTCCACCGCCTCGCGCGTCTGCTGGTTGCTGAGGTTGCCGTAGGGGACGGCACCCAGGCTGAACGCCTCCCACAGCAGCACCCCAAAGCTCCAGACGTCGCTCTCCGAGCTGTACCGGCCTGCGAGCACAGCCACTGCTGCCGGCGCGGGACGCGGCACGGGTGCACGGAGGAGCCACCGCCGCCTCCCGCTGCCGGGGCCGCTCGCTGTGCGCCTGGGATCGTGCAGCGCCTGGGGCAGCCCCGCAGCCCGGGGGCAGCTGCCGTGCCAGACGCCAGGCACCCAGGCCGTGGCCATGCAGGCTCCCGGGCCGTGCGGGCGCAGGCCTGTACCGTAGTTGAGGGCTTCTGGGGCAGTCCACTTCACAGGGATCTGCTTCATGCCGCCCGTGGAGGCGTAGACACCGTCCTCCTGCTCCCGCGACATCCCAAAGTCGCTGATCTTCAGCGTGTTCTTCTCCGTCACTAGGCAGTTCCGTGCGGCCAAGTCCCTGGGGATGGTGCAGCACCCTCAGACATGCACCCCAGCCCGCTGTGCTCTGCTGCGGCAGGCAGCACTGCTGCTGGGCCCCCAGGGCTCCCTGCTCTGCACCGACCCCTGCGCAGAGCCAGGACCCCTGGCTGCCTTGATTTGCCCATGCAGAACCAGGCCAGGCCACGCCGGCTGCAGCGGGCACCAAGCAGGGCTCCTGGCACCATCCTGCCTGGAGCACAATGCAAATCGTGCAACGCCTTGCTGTGCCATGGGTGCGGGGCCATGCCACGCTGTGCTGCGTGGAGCCCACCTGTGGATGCAGTGCTTGCTCTCCAGGTACTCCATGCCAGCGGCTGCGTTCTCCGTCATCTTGATGAGCTCCTTCACCTTGAGCTGGGTCCCCTCGCTGCGCAGGAAGCTCAGGAAGTCACCGCCTACGTGGAGCCAGCGGCGTCAGTGCCCGCTGGCCGGGACACGGCCCGTGGTGCGCGGCAGCCACGGCGCTCACCCTGCACCAGCTCCATCACGATGTAGACAGGCTGCCTCTGCGTGCAGACGCCGATGAGCCGCACGATGTTGGGGTGGTTGTACTGCTTGAGAATCCTGCGGCCAGAGCGGCACCATGAGGGCGGCTGCCTCTGCCTGGGCCACTCAGCAGGGCCGAGTGAACTGACATCCCGGAGCCCCGTCCAGGCTGGGGCAGCTGAATGTGCCGGGTGTATGGACCTGGCCTCCTGCAGGAACTTGGCCTTGAGCTCGGGCGGCAGCGTTTCCCGGCAGGATTTCACGGCCACAGGGGTGTTGTCTGCGCGCAGGCGCCCGCTGAACACCTCCCCGAAGTTCCCCTGCCGAGGGAGGCGGACGCGCTGCCCCAGGTGCAGCACTGCAGACCGCGGGGCCATCGCACCCCGGTGCCGCGCGAACGCCCCGCTCTGACCCTGCCCCACGCTCACTCGGCCGATGCGCTCCCCCAGCAGCACGTCCTCGTGGTTGAGCACCCACTTGTCCTGCAGAGAGCGGTGGCAGGGGCAGTGAGACCCCCTGCTGCCCCCCGCAGCCCCACACATCGGCCTGGCGGGGCCCAGCCTGCAGTGGTGCAGGGTGGCRTGCAGCGCGTGGGCTGGGGCCGGGCTGCCCCGTTGTGGGGACACGGCTCCCCTCGCTGCTACCTTGGGCACGGCCCTGGCCAGGATGATGCCGCTCTTGCGYGTGATGGGCTGCCGGCTCTGCAGGCAGTGCTCGATGAGCAGTGGGATGCTGGGGAAGCTGTCGCCCTCCAGCCGGTACATGTTCTGCAGGAGTGAGCATGCAGGCGTGGGCTCCCACGGGGCTGCGCACGTGGGCGTGTGGGATGTGCGCATGCAGGTATGCAAACAAGGCCATGCGTAGGGCTACACATATGGGAGTGCTCACATGGGCATGCATGGATGTGTGCAAGGCAGCGCGCACACGATGTGGGGCTTGCTCCAGCACCCTGTGCTGCTATGTGTGCTCACACCTCGCTTGCAACTGCGTGTCCCGTGTGGCTGTACGGCCTGGGCGCTTACCTGTGCAGGACCTGCAGCCCGCGCAGGCCCTGCCCCGCAGCACTGCACCCCACGCTCACTCACATCAGCAGCCTGGATGATGAAGTGCCGCGGCTGCCCGTCCCACAGCACGCTGAGCACGAACTCCTGCTTGCCCTGGCTCTCTCGCACCAGGAAGTCCCCACTGCAGGTCAGCAGCTCCTGCACCTCTGAGCGTGGGATGGCCCCGTGGTACCAGGCTTGCTGGCACAGCGGCTTCTGCACCTCTGGGATCAGTGGCACGGGGGGTGGCAGCTGCACAGAGACACCGGTGATCCCGACTGTGCCCGGGCAGAGGGAGCAGGGGATGGCGCTCCATGAGGAGGAGGCTGCAGGGCAGCAAAGCAAAAGGCAAAGACGGAGTGCCCGGGGTGGCTGCATAGCTGTGGCTCACCAGGTACTTGGGGCGGAAGATGCCTGAGATGTGGCTCCTGAGGGTCTCCAGCGTGGTGGCCCCGCTGCACTCCTGCTCTCGGGCAYGGCAGTGGCATGAGCGGTGCCTGGCAGTGCCGGCCGTGCCGCAGGGTCACCGAGCTGCCCATGATGCATCCCCACATGCTGGGAGGACTCACCCCGGAGGAGATGGACTGTCGGTCCTCGGGGAAAGGCAGGGCGGGCAGGGGCTCCCCGGTGTCGAGCTCTGCCAGCCGCTGCGCCAGCAGGTCCCGCTGCACCTGCAGCTTGGCCTGGGCGCAGAGGCAGCGCTGGAGCTGCTGCTGCGCCTCCTGCAGCCCCTGGCGCTTCCCCAGCAGGTGCACCCTGCGAGCACGGCAAGCTCAGCGCTGACCGCATGTCCTGCAATGCCCCGCAATGCGCCGCAATGCTCCACAACGCCCAGCGTGTCCCACACATCCCTCAGTGCCCTGCACGTCGCACATGTCCCCCGCCATCCACCACGCTCACCGCTCCCTGGGGCCTAGGTCCTGCTCCTTGTCCCAGATCTGTGCCTGCAGCTCCTGTACCCGCTGCTCCTTGCAGCCCACGGCCTCAGTGGCTGCCACCAGCTCCTCCTCGAGGGCCGTTAGGCTGCAATAGACACAGCTGCAGCTGTGGCACAGAGCCCGCTCYGGCTCCCCTCGTGCCGCAGCGCATCCCGCTCACGAGTGCTGCACGCTCTCCACTGTCAGCTCATTGAGCTGCAGCTCTCCGGGCACCAGGTTCTCGGTCTCCTCCAGCAGGCTCTCGTCGAAGCTCACGGCTGGCGGGGCCTCGCAGCCTTCCCTGCAGAGCGGCGCCGGCTCAGTGGGGCCGGGAGCTGCRCAGAGCGCACCTCGCTGCGCTGCGGCACGCGCAGGCACCGCGCCAGACCTGTGGCCCTGCGTGAAGCCGCTGTACTCGGTGGCGGGGTCAATGGCCTGGATGGCGCGGGCGATTTCCTGGTGCACGGCCAGCACGTCCTCCTGCACCAGGCTGCTGATACTGTGATACTCCCAGAGGATCTCCCGCCTGCCGGGATGCGGGGCTGGGAGTGGACAGGCTTGCACAACCTGCGCAGCTCGGGCCCTGCACCCTGCAGCCGCCCTGGCCCTGCCTGCTCGCTGTATCCAGCCMCGTCCTGGCACCCAGTGTGGGCCCTGCCCAGGTCCTGCACCCTGTGTGCCGCCCGCAGCCCACGCAAGCACGTGGCATCATGGGTGCTGCAAGAGCAGGGCTCCCGCAGGGCCCTGCGGCGCCCACCTCGTCGAGGCAGCGCRTGCCTGTGCACAGCTCAGGCTGCACAGGATGGGGCAACCAGGGTGCTGGGGGTCCAGGGGAAGCATTAGGGGTCCCAGGGGTCAGCTGAGGGTTTCAGGAGGGTGCTGGAGGTCCCTGGCCACTGGGAGTGCCAGGTCTGGGCTGGCGCTTACAGGATGAGGAGCATCTCCTGCTGCAGGCTGTAAAGGGACTGATGGAGGCTGGGCAGTGCCTGCTCGTAGTGGTGCTCATGGTGCAGTGCAGCTGCCCGCACAGCCAGCACGTACTGGTTGTGCAGTGCATAGAGCTTCCAGAGGCTGCGCACGTACTTCTCCTTGGCCTTATCACGCTCCTTGTCTGYGGGGAGAGGCCGTGGGACGGCGCTGGGGCCACGGACTGGGCGGGCAGGAGCCGGGGCCGAGGGCTGGGATGGCCACGCACCTTTGCTGGCCTCCTGGTAGCGGCGCTTGGCCTGGGCGCTGTCACGCGCCAGGCTGCGGTACTGAGCCTTCAGCTTCTCCATGTCCTGCTGTGTGACCTGCGCCTGGGCTCAGCACCGTGCGGGAGCCAAGGCCCGGACGCCCCGCGTGCCCCAGCCCTGTGTCCAGGCCCAGCCCCAGCCCCAGCCCCAGCCCCAGTCCTGGTCTCAGCCCCGTCTCTGGCTCCAACCAGAGATGTCCCTGGCCTTGGCCCTGTTAAGTTGCCCTCCCTGGACCTAACATCAGCCCTGTATTTTTTCTAGTCCCAATTAGAGGTCCTGTCCCCATCCTCATCCCATGCCCTTCCCTGTGTCCGTCCTCATCTCCATCCCCATTCCCATCTCAATCTGTCTCTCTCTCCCCATCCATATCCCATGCCGGTGCTGGTGGCAGTACCCGCGTGTGCTCCTGGCTCAGCTGCTGCCACTGCTCGCTGAAGGCCCTGCGGAGCTGCTGCTTGTCGCGGATGAGCAGGCTGAGCTTGGCCAGCGGCCCGGCCGCCAGCTCCTCCGCGTGCCGCCGCAGGATCTGGCTCAGCGTCTCCGTCTGGCTCGCCAGCACCCAGCACGACTGCGGGCGGTGCCGTGAGGGCCGGCCCGCACGCATGGCGGCCGCGCTGGGGGATGGACGCGTCTCACCTCGCTGAGCCGGCTGCCGTGCTCACCGGCGCGCCCCAGCCCTGTGCCCTCCTGCTTCTCCATCTGAGAGAACATGTGGTGCAGCAGCCCCGCATACTCGCGGTCGCTCTTGGCGCGCTGCGACATCCACTTCCTCATGAGCTCCAGCAGGCGCAGCTCGCTGTCCTGCAGCCGCAGCAGCGCGCTGTGCCCCTGCGGGCACCACAGCTCCGGCCCAAAGCCCATGGTGCTGCAGGGCTCCCGAACAAGCCTGTGGGCACAGGGAGGCCTCAGCCGCTGCTGAGCAGCACTCACCACTGAGTGCACTGCAGCATGCAGTGAAGGCTGCAGCAAGGCCATGCAATGCTCCCTGCTGCCTGCACCACCACGTGCCTGCAACAGTGTCATGAAATGCTGCCTGCAGTGAGGCCATGCAATGCTCTCCACTGCCTGCGTCATGGTGTGCAATGCTCCCTCCTACCTGCACCACCATGTGCAATGCTGCCTGCAGAAAGGCCATTGCAAAGCTCCTGCACCCGCATGTGCAATCCTACCTGCAGTGAAACCAGGCGGAGCTCCCTGCTGCCTCCACCGCAATGCTGCCTGCAACGCAGCCATGCAACGCTCCCCATGCCTGCACTGTGACTGCACTACTGCCTGCTCCYGCTGCACTCTGCACCATGCCGATRCACGGCGCCCTGCTCTGCTCCCTGYGCCCTACACTGCTGCCCACAGCCAGGTCTGCATGCCCGCCCGACCACCCCGCGGAGCAGAGCCAGTGCTGCAGGAGGCCAAGTGTGGCCAGTGTCCTGAGGCTGCCTGGGGCCTGTGTGGGGACGAGAGGACCATGAGGAAGTGCAGAGTAGAAAGGAGCAGCGGCTCTGCTGTGGCGGGGGCCGTGGCACCGGGCTATGGGAGGGCTGCGGAGGTGCCCCTTGCCCCATCGTCCTGGCCACTCGTCTTGGTTGGGGCCCCATCGTGGTCAGGGCTGCATTCCCTGCACCCGTGAGTGCCTGGGGTGCAGATGGGTCTGGGGTGGGGGGTGCGGGAGCAGCACCATGGGACGGGGCGCACTCCACAGGCTGCAGTGCCAGCACTCTGCCAGGGCTGGGACGCAGCCTCAGCGTGGCCATGCACYTGAGCCGCAGTGGGGCCCGCGCATCTGTCCTGTGCGGTCCTGGTCACGCTGCCCCCCCACCCTGTCAGCCCCCCAGCCCCCTGCACCCCACGCACTTGGCCCAACCTGTGGCTGCCACGAGGTCCTGCGGGGTTGCGCTGCTGCCGCTGCCGCCGGCCCTACTGCTGCGTGCTGGACCCTGGCGCGGCTCCGGCTCCAAGAGAGGAACAGGAAACCCTGTGCTGACCAAACAGCCATTGCGAGATTTCCTGCACCTCCTCCCTCCCCACCACCTCCTGCCRCAGCCCCGCGCTGCCCTTCTACGGCCCCGTTCCACCATCCCACATCCAAACAAGGCCCCGCTGCCACACCACCGCGACCCCATTCCAGCATCCCAACACAGCTCCACCGCTGATCCCCTGGGAGCCCTGCATCCTGCCATGGCCCTGCCGCTGGACCCATGACCTGGTCCCTGGGACCTTGCATCCCACGGCAGCTCCCTCATCCTTGAAAGGATGATCCTGCTTGGGTATCTTGGGTAGCAGCAGGGCCATGGGCGCCACTGTCTGCATCCGTCGGCGCTCCCACCGCTRCGGTGGCCCAGCTTCGTGTCTCTGCTCTGTGTGCCAGCTCCCCCCGAGCTGCTCTGCTTCCTTGGCGGGATAACGCAGACACTGCAGCTGCATGAAGAGGGGAAATGCCCCAGAGCCCCAGTGTGAAGCTGGTCCCTCTGCCTGCAGGGAGGTTTGTCCATGGTTCATCAGGCAGTCCCAGATCCTGCGGGATGGAGGCAGGATCTGCCCCGAGGGGCTTCCCTGAAAAGGGTTTTCAAGCTCTGGCTGCATGAGGAAGAGTATGCATGCAATGGAGTACGTGTATGAGGAAGAGCACAGGGAAACGAGCGTGCACACGAGCTGGTGGTCAGGGGCAGCGCACACAGCACAGYGGCCACGGCGCCCGCGGGCTCCTGCTTGTGGCCACACACAGGCCAAGGCAGGGAGGCCGGGGGCCTGGGAGCCCCGAGGTGCTGGGCAGGAGGGTCCATCTGGCCCTCAGGACACAGGAAGCAGCCAGGGCTGCCCGGGCTGGGCACGATTTACTCTGGCAGCTGCTGGCGAGCGCATGTGGCTGGTCCCAGCACCCAGGGACCCTGAGGGATGGGCCCTCATGGCGCTCAGAGCCAACCCCAYGGGGCGGCCGTGAGGGAGCCGCAGCTGCTACGGGAACCGCTGAGCCCTCCCTCCCTCCGCTGAGCAGCGGCATTGACGGTGAGGCTGGGGGCCGTGCTTGGCCCTGTCACCCAGGGACGGGGCTGGCAGCTCCCAGGACAGCACAAGCTGCCGGGGCTGCCAGCTGGCCGAGCTGTGGTGAGGGGACCGCGGTGGCAGCCCCAGTGCGGAAGGAAGCACCGGTATCACCGGGGCTGTGCTCGGGACTGCAGGCGCCGGGGCACAAGGGGCGGCAGCTGCAAGCTGCCCCCTGCACCCTACGGCCCCGGCCCTGCCACTCAGCCCTGGGGCTCCTGAGGGCTGGGAGGGCTCCTGGCTGCAGGGGCCGGAGCGGCACCACCGCATGGGGCAGACAGAGCACAGGTGGCACGGGGCTGGTTTGCATAGTTCTGAACATTTAATAACTCCGCCTCTCTAGCGTTATATCCACATCCATTAAATTAAAAACAGGCTCAGGAGGCAGCTCCCGGCTGATTAAATTACGAGAAAAAATTACTGTGCACCAAGAAGTTATTATAGAAAAATAGTCCTGTGGCCCCCGGTGGGTGCCATGGCCAAGGGGCAGCCCCGGTGCAGGGGCGGACAGAGAGACCAGGGGTGCCAGGGACTGCCACCGGGAGTGAGTGGATTGTCACCAAGGGGGCAAGGCACGTGGGGGGGCCCAGGGCACAGCGCCAGCCCGGGGCGCTGCCACGGGGGCTGCACAGAGCAGCACGGCCAGGGCCAGGGTAGGGCCAGGCGCAGGGGGCTGGGACGGGTGGCGCAGGGAGCAGGCGGCRGCCGCCAAGACCGTTATTGCTGTCGAAGGGCACGGTGGGGGCGTCAGGCAGCGCGTGCCGGGGCAGCCAGGTGCTGCCAGGGCACAGGCAGCCTCCGCTGTTCAGCGCTCAGCCCAGGGCCTGTGGCGGCACCGGCCTGGGGCCCCATGCAGCTGCAGAGGCTCCCAGGGGCACCCGTGCAGCCCCCATGGGTCAGGCTGCGGCTGGCGGCGCAGGGCCAGTGTCAGCCCCCAGGGCCAGGAAGGGACGGACAAGGCCCGGGAAGCCGGGACGGTGCTGAGTGCAGGACAGCAGCGGCAGCAGCAGGGCCCCCGGGGCCGCCGAGTGCAGGACGGCAGCAACCCCACAGCCCGGGCTGCACCGCAGCACAGTGCCAGTGCTGGACGGTGGCCGTGCAGCCCCCCGAGCAGCTACGGGACGGTGGCGGGCGCGGACGGGAGCAGAGTCCAGGCCCCTCTGGCCGGCCAGGCCTGGCGGCGGGCAGGACGGAGGGGCTGCAGGGCTCATCAAAGGGCACTTTGGTCTCTGATGAAGGCAGTCCTCTCGCTGTGTGTCTCGTAATCCTCACCGTCCGACTCAAAGGGGGCCTCCTCCTGCCACACGTCAGAAGGTAGCCCCTTGTAGGAGATGATGCCGCTGTCCAGGGCGTAGATCTTGACACCCCGCAGGCTGAAGCCCGAACGCAGCTGCAGTGCCAGGAAGACGGTGCCGAAGATGACGATGATGAGGACACAGCTGAGGCTGGCCACRAGGACGGGGAGGTTGGTGGTCGGGGAGGTGGTGGGCGGCCCCTCGCCCTGGCCCAGCGCGGGCGACGCGCGGCTGCTCTGTGTCTGGTGGGAGCAGGAGAAGTCAAGGCTGCTCCAGTGGGAGTGCGCGGGGCACGTGAGGCACTCGTTGGCCGAGGGCCCCGAGCAGGTGGCGCAGGACGGGTGGCAGGGCAGGCAGAGCTGGGGTGCCAGCGGCTCCACGCTGTTCTCCAGGGTGTAGTGGCTGCTCTGCACGCCGGGCGTGAAACCGGGGGGACAGCGCTTCAGGCAGCTCTTCTGGTGCAGGTAGTAGCCCTCCTCGCACACTGCGGGCAGGCAGGCGTCAGCAGGCACCGGGCGGCCTCAGCGGCCCCCCCGTGCCCCCAGCCCAGCACTCACCCACGCAGGCCTGGCTAGGGGTGAGCGTCTTGCAGCCRCTGCTCTCCAGCTGGTTGGAGAGGCTGGGGGGCTCCGTGGCGGTGCCATAGAGCACCAGCGTGAACTTGGTCAGGGTGCCTGCAGGGACAGCATCGGCTGACGGATGGAGCCCAGCACTGGCCTGGAGCACCCACTGACCAGAGTGGGACCCTGCCAGAACCTGCGCTGAGGTCCGGCGCAGCCTTACCGTAGTTGTTGGCATCACTAGTGTTCTCGATCTCCAGCACCCAGTCCCCAGTGGGGTCCTCGTCCCACGAATGTGTCGTCATGAAGGCCCAGTCATTGAAGCCGTCTGCCGAGTAGTCGTGGGGTCTGGGCGAGGAAGGGCGAAACGTGTCCTGAGGGCATCACAGCCACGGTGCCCGCCCACCCGCCATGGCCCCGACACCTACCGGGAGGCCAGGAGGGTGGAGCGGGTGCCCATGGGGCTGACGAGGTGGATGGCCAGGTCCCCCCGGCGGTTGTAGGACAGCGTGAGCCGGGCCTGCGCGTGCTCCAGGCGGCTGATGTAGTTGGCCTTCCCCACGCAGGCRTCCACCTTGCGCCGCACCTCCAGGCGCTTCCCGATGTCCCTGTCGAGCAGAGAGGGTGACCAGGAGCCCTGTCCTGTGCTGCCAAGCCCAGCGCTGCCACAAGGCAAGGAGACACAGCCCTGGATGCAGCCCACGGTGCTGGGCTGTGGCCATAGCATGCAGCTCGCAGTTSGAGGCTCGCTAAGCACTGCAGCCCAAAGGCCACTGCTCAATCCCACTCTGTGCTGGCCGTGAACGGGCCCTTTCTTTGCTGGACACCACGATGCCGAGCACGAGGAGTGCCTGTTCCGTGCTCTCGCAATGGCCTGGGGAGCAGGCAGGGCACCAGGCAGAGCTGGCACCCACCACGCGCAGCGATGAGACACGGTGGTGATGGGAGCCCCAGGGAAGCACCCTGCACAGCCACACGCTGCACCGCGGCCAAGTGGGAGTAAAAGGAGCTTCTGTCCGAGTCCTGAAAAGCCCCTCTGTCCAAGGGCTCCCGTGTGCTGCTCCCAAAACCGCAGCATCCCAGGCTGGACGTGTCCTGCTATGCCCTGCCCGGCCAGAGCAGCCGCGGGAAGTTCTGGCACCTCCCACAACCCGAATGGTCACAGCTTCTCCAGCCCTTCCCCAGCTCTCCAAGACAGCCCTGGAGCTGAAGAGCTGAGGCTGCAGCTCAGCCCCAGGACGCTGCTGCTCACGCAGTGCCCAGCCCTTACTTGGGCTCCGTGAGGATGTCGATGACACACTTCCTCTGAGGCCCCACCGAGGTCCAGTTCTTGGCCAGGGTCACCATGGCCCCGGCGTCCAGCAGTCCATAGCCATACGAGTGGCTGACTGTGGAGACAGAAGCAGTCAGGGTGAGGGGATGCCCTGGGGAGCCCCTATGCCGGTGATATCCCCCACCTTCCTGCTCCCTGGGCTTGAGGACACGAGACCCAAAACCCCCAGCACCTTTGCGGCCGACACCGTTGGTGATCCAGTCGTTGGCATTGAGGTGGGCCGGCTTGGAGGTCTGCACTACCAGGTGCTGCATGTCCCGCCACGTCAGGTTCTTGCTGCAGGGAGATGTCCGGCCCCACGTGAGTCCCTGCGTGGGGCCATTGGCTCCCACAGAGCTTCAGTCTCCCCTGTGGGGCCCAGCCTTACTTGGCCTCCAGGGCAAGGGCGATGATGCCAGCAGCCAGGGGTGCCGAGGCCGAGGTCCCCGTGTGTGACTCAGTGCACTTCTGTCTCAGGTCAGTTGTCACCTGCAAGGAGGAGCCCAAGGGTGAGGGGAGCAGTACTTGGTGAGATGGGAGGTGGCCAGAGTCCCACTCAGGGCTGTGGGGCAGAGCAGGCAACTCATGGGGTCCAGACTCACAATCTGCTTCTCATTCTGGTTGCCACTGCTGTAGGTGGTGGCGAGGGTGGAGGAGCAGGCCTCGCTGTACCAGGGCACGTTGCCGTACTGCGTGGTGCTGCTGATGGACAGCGTGTAGATGCTGTTGGTGTAGCCATCGCAGTTGCAGCTGTCATGCTCACGGCCCCCATTCCCTGACGCCCAGACAAAGATGGAGCCCAGGCCCCCTCGGCCCTGAAGACGAAGGCAGAAGGCAGACGGAGGCAGCGTCAGGGGCTGGTCAGCACTGCCAGGCCCAGGGCAGTTTGTCAGACCTGCCTCGCGCAGCACCCAGCTTTCTGGGCATGGAATCATTGAATCCCAGCCAGAAAGGAGCTGCTCAGATGAACCGCCTGGGCTGCACCACAGCTCAGCCAGGCACTGCGTGAAGAGAGAGGCGGGAAGGGAGGATGGGCAGCAGGAGAAGGGGAGCTGCTGGTGCGGAGATGGGAAGCAGTGCGGGGATTCACAGTGCGGGCTCCGGGGGAGCTTGCTGAGCAGTGAGGGCACAGGCTGCTCGGCAGCAGAGATAAGCGCTGGAGAAGCCGTGACTCAGACCCATCATGCAGGAAGAACTGGAAAAACCAACAGCACCAGATTGCAGGGAAAGGGTCAAGCCGCCTCATGGGAGAGCTGGGATAACCCAGAGCAAGTGGGAAGCCTGGGAAAGGGTGCCAGCCGCCAGCGCAGCCCCGGTGCACTCCTGGGCTCACCTGGCTCACCCCTCGGAAGAAGGCCTCCTCCGCCAGCCGGGCTGGGCCATCCACCGTCTTCCCGTCATCCTCGGGGCCCCAGCTGGCACTGTAGATGTGGATGTGGTTGGGATTGAGGCCGAGGGAATGGGCCTCCACAGCATCAGTCACCTCCCCATCCAGCATGCGCACGCCTAGGGCCAGAGAGCAGACGTCATAGCRCGGGCACCGCGCCGGGCAGGGCAGCCCCGCTCAGCACCGCCGCGGGTGGAGCCCATGCTGCCGGCGTGCAGCCGGCAGAGCCAAGACCCTGTGTTACTGGTGCGTTGGCAGAGCCGAGCGCCTGCACTGCACTCCCCGCAGGGCTGGGGACACCCACCTCCGATCCGGGCATTGTAGGCCACGCCRACACCGCAGATGCCGTTATTCGCCACGGCGGCCACCTCCCCGGCGCAGCGTGTGCCGTGCCTGCAAGGGGAAGCGGGATGCAGCCCCTTTGTGTCACTCCATGGCCTGCAGCATTGGGCCCTGCTGCAGGCTCCTTGCCCTGCTGCAGCTGGGCCTGGCACGCGCCTCATTGCCTCCTTTCTCACCGGTTGTCATTCATCTGCGTGTAGCGGGGCTGTGGGTCGGGGTCCTGGTCATTGACGTCAAAGCTGGCCCCCGGATCCTAGAGGACATTGGAGACAACCATCAGAGCTGGAGATCCAGCCACTGAGACCGCCGCCGTGGGCCATGCCTGGACTGATGCCGCTGCTGCTGGGCTGAGCGATGGAGGGCACAGGCTCCCTCCCCATAATGGCTCTGCTCCACGTCCCACCACGCCGCTGAGCCCATGCAGCCACAGGGCCAGTTCAGGCTGGTGCCCTGTCTCTATGGGCTACCATAGCTGCAAACTCAGGAGCTGCTTGACTAGGGATCATCCCACACTTACATAGTTTCCCTCCAGGTCAGGATGGTTCTTCTCGATGCCATCATCCAGGATGGAGACCACAATGCCCTTGCCGGTGTAGCCCTGCTCCCAGGCCTGCCGCACGTTCAGGTCTCGCTGGTTTGTGTTGTACTGCCAAGGGAAGGCCAAGCGTGCAAGGCCAGTCCGGGGTGAGGATGGGAGCAGACACGGCCTCGCTGCTACCGCTAGGCCAGGCAGAAGGGGCATAGCGCAGCCCCGGCCATGCAGACTCACCAGGTACCACTGCTGCGGGAACTTGGGGTCGGTGGGCTCCATGAAGATGTCCCGCTTGGTCCTGCGCCTGGCCACCTGCTGCTCCAGCCAGTGCACCTGGGGCAGAGACCAGGGAGCTGCCGCAGCCCTGCCACCCCCAGCAGCCGCGCGCGACCTGCGGGATGTGACGGGATGGGCAGCCAGGGCGCACAGTGCGGGCGCCGCACGGCTCCAGGGCGTCGAGCTCCGCTGAGCAGCGGGACGTGGCCAGCGGTTGCCCMGCACCGCATATCGCGCTGCGTGTGGCCCTGCTGTGTGGCTGGCACATGGCCCAGAGCAGGGGACCGCGGTGACCGCGCTGCTGGGGCAGGCGTGCGACACCCTGGGCGCCAGGGGGAGAGCCCTGGGCTGCCAAGGCAGCCCCGCGTCCCTGCGGCACAGGAGGCCGGTGTCCAGGGTGTCCCAGCTCCTCCAGAGAGGGCCAGGGTCAGCAGAGGTGGCTGCTCCCACGGCCAGAGCCCCGGAGGGCCTGGTAGTGCGTGGCCCCTACCTGAGGCTCCCTGGCCAAGCGGCGGTGCCAGGGCTGGTGGGGCGAGAGCGAGCGCTTCACCACGCCACGGTGGTGGAAGTGGTAGTAGTCACCGAAGATCTGCAAGAAAGGCATGGTAAGAGGGACATGAGACTCTGCCTCCAAGTCCCTCCAGCTGCCCTGTGCTGAGAGCTGCTCCACAGCCCAGCCCATACCCCAACCCACTGGCAGCAGGGCAGAGAGTGGAGGCAGCTCCTCTCCAGCCCCTCAGGGCTAGGTGGGCCTGGCAGAATGGATCACATGTCCCCACACCCTGCAGGATGCAGGTGCATGGCCCCACATTGCCAGTTGCAGAGCCCAGCCTGGCCTCTCAGGCAGTGCTGCCCTGCTGGGGCACAGGAGCCACCAGGGATGTGGGGACAGGGCCATTCCCTATAGCTCTGCATCCCCCTGCTCCACCATCATAACGGGCCGCCCACGGCAACTGGGAATCTCCCAGAACCTGCTGCAGCCACAGGGAGCAGAGGTCCCTACCCGTCCACCGAGCCCCTCTCCCCAGGGCGCTGCGCTCTGCAGCTCTCAGCCTGCAGGACAGCRCCCAGGGCCTCTCACCACAGCACTGCCAGAGCCCCCAGCCCCTGCGGCCTCCTCTCGATGGTGCCGCATCCTGCCCCAGCCAGGCAAACACCCCGGTGGTGGCAGCGGGGCAAAGCGCAGCCTCCGTCCACCTGGCTCTCTGCCTCGGGCAGCTCCGGCCCCCACCACAGTCGTGGGCTCCACAGCCCCGTCTCACCACACGGGCATTGCAGCAGGCTCCAGGCTTTCGGAACATGCCCAGACCAGCACCTCCTGCCACAGCCGGAGCCGTGGCAGGGAGTACGGTGAGGCGGAAAGGTGCTGGACATGGCGCAGAATCCCGGGGAAAGGTGGGGGCTGCCCCAACCCGGCTTGCGAGCGGCAGCAGCACTGCAGACCTGGCTCATCCTGGGCTCCCACTGCCTGCTTCTGCAGCAAAACCCCAGAGCCCAAGGTGCCCAGGGGCTCCCTGCCCGGCGGCCCATGCGCAGCYGGGATGCAGCACCCGGCTGCTCTCCACGGGGCCACTCGCCATGGGGCCGTGCGCAGGCAGCTGCTGCACAGCGAGGTCCTGACACGGCAGCCACGAGTTGTGCAACTTCCTTTGGAATTCGCCTCGTGCTTCCTTCCCACAGACTGGGCGCAGTGCCAGCGTGTGGCCACCGTGGTACCCTGAGCCCTAGAGCTGGCATGGTGGCAGCAGGCAGGCAAAGCCATCCCAGCCCCGGCTAGGCTGAGCCAGGCAAGGCTGGGCGCAGGGAGGTCGGGAAAGCGGGAGCACTCACTGGGCCCAGGTTGAGGAACCCATGCTTCCTGGCGAGCCGATCGGCCTCAAAGGGCCCCGCGGGCACCAGCACGGCCCAGGTGTTGGTGTAGATGTGCCGGGCCAGCGCCTGCGGGGCCAGCAGAGCCAGGGCAGCCGCCAGCGTCCACAGCAGGAGYGGTGAGCGGGGCCGCAGCTCCATCAGCACAGCTCCGGCCGCGCAGCACTGTGCTGGGCCCAGCGGGCTCCTCGACGTCAGTGTCCTGCGGCGCTCCGGCCCCCACGCCGCTCCGACGGCCTCTGCGCCACTCTAGCAACCATGGGGACGCCGCCCTGACGGCCAGGCCCACAGCAGCACAGTGGCCAGCACAGCACCAGGATCTGCAGAGAGAAGGAAGAGAGGTCAGAGCCACCGTGGGATGGGGCCTTGTGCAGCCAAAGGGCTCCCAGCGGACACAGGCGTCTCCAGCGCGTGCTCCAAACCCGGCAGCRCTGCAGCTGCCTATCACCCACAGCCGCTCCGCTCCTTGCTCAGGAGCACAACATGGTGACACAGTGTGACTCATCCCAAAACAGGGACAAGCCGCAGGAAGCGGGGCAGTGACACGCGGCTGCTGTGGCGCAGGGACTGGCAGGGCCACGGGAGCAGAGCACACGGCTGCGCAAGGGGGACAGCCGCAGCGATCCCATGCAGTACGGAGCAGCTGCTGCCTCAGGCCGGCCAGGGAGCTCCATGCAGCTCGCCCGAGGCACCTCGAGACGCCTGCCGCAAACCAGGGGCAGTTCACGGGGAGCAGGACGGCCGCAGGCTGCGGCGTGCGGGGGAGAGCGGCCACGGCCGGGGYGCGCACAGAGCCGACGGCCACAGTCCCCGGCAGCAACCAGGGGTGCGCACAGGCGGCAGCGCGCACAGAGCACCGCGGCTCGGGGCTGCAGTCGGCGTCAGCGGGAGCCGCACACCTGCGGCGCGGGAGGGCGGGAGGGCGGCCCCTCGCCCGGCACGCTGCCCGCCCGGCGGAGCCGCTGCCCGCGGGGCCGTCTGGCGGCCGCAGGCAG